>CM053586.1:359174727-359198220 GCA_028646515.1 Pseudochirops corinnae
ATATATATATATATATATAATATGTATATATGTATGTATGTGTGTGTGTGTGTGTGTGTGTATGTGTGTATGTGTGTGTTGCCCTTCAATATATAAACACATGCAGACACACACACAGACCTGAAGTAAGAAAATTTCAGTGGTGGGCATCGGGAAAGGCTCCATTAATATAGTGGGCCCAAGTTGAGGCTTGGAAAAAGAGTGTTCTTTCAATAAATGGTTTCCAGGCATGGCAGAGGGCAGGGATGCCTTGGAAAATGAAGTAGAATGGGCAAGTGCAGGATGATTATGGTGACAGAAGATAATTTTGCATTTTGGCTAAAGTGATATGAAGAGCAGTTGCATGAACTGATGTAATGAAGGCAGATATCCTCAGGGCTGCCATGTTGGAAGAGACCTTCGCGATTGTCTAGCCCAACTCCCTAATTTTACATAGGATTACACTTCACCCCATGATGTCATTGGTCTTCTTAGAAAGTGAAGGACAAACCACATCAAACTGAAGGCCAGAGAACGTGAGTGAGCTGCTTGAGGTTGTGAAGATTACGAGTATCAGAGCTGGGCCTTGAACCCAGGGGCTTCATCTTCAAACTGATTGTTCTTCTTTCCATGCTGACATCAGTAAATCAGGAAGCGGGGATGGAAGGTGAAGAATTCTGACTGGAACTCATGACATCAGTTGTTTCCCTTTGATACAGAAGAATAGATGCAATGGCCAGACTCATAAGGCCCGGCTAACGGAAGCTCACATGGACATTGCCTAGACAGGTGCAGTCGGCTTCTTTGACAGGTTCCAGATGAAGAAAGTGAGAAGCAAGGGAGGGAAAGAACTTTCCCCAAAGTCCTCCAGGAAGTGTATCAAGCTGCAAAATCCAATTTGGAATTCAAGTTCACTGGCTACAAATGATGGGCTTTTAAAAGTGAAAGAGTGAAAGCAGGGCTGAGGAGATACATTGGCAAAGTTATGGAGTTCTCTGTCTACTCCAAATAGTGACCTCTTTTTGGATATTTATTTGAAAATAATTCAAGGAAAAGGGCTATGGCACAGTGTAGTAAAGTCAAATGAGTCCTCATTCTGTATTAAAGAACAAGAATTTAGACCTTGCCTCCATCATTTACTAATTAGATAACTTTTAGTCAATCATTTAACCTTCCTTGGCTTCAGTTTCTCTAACTGTAAAATGAGACATTTGAAACATATTCTACTCAATCATCTTGGAGCTGTAACTGTGACAGGAAAGCTAGATAGTAGACTCTGGCCTCATCCTTTCTTAAAAGTTTTACTAGTACCATTTTTGTACAAAGTAAGAGGATTTACTATGATCATGTTTAAAAAATAATTTTCTTTGATTGTTATGTAAATTATTTTTCCTAGAGACTACAATCAAACCTAAAATATGTCTCCAACTGGTACTTACTGGTGAAAGTGCATAATTGCTGAATGAAGGAGAATTCACACTCTTTAGGAAGAGTTACTAAGTATTGATTTTGCCACAAGAAGACATTCTCAAAATTTTGCTCCAATACCAAAAAGCAAGAGGAAAGTCTCTCTGTAGCTGACAAGCTCCTAACTGGATTTTGCAACAAATACATAGAAACATGTTGTCTTCATCTATTTCCAGACAACATGAAACTACAGCTCTCAGCAAACTCTGCTCATTTTTAATACAATGCATTTGTAGTGTTAGGAAGTGGGAAATCCCAAAGTTGGTGAAGAAACAAGAAGCTTCATCTACTGTTAGCAATCCCTTGGGACCCCATTTGCAAAGAAATGGCCTTCGGAAGAACATGCACAAACGTATTTCTCACTTTATGGAAAGGTTGATTCGATTCCCAATCTATTGGGAAACTAAATCTATATCGATTTTTGTATCTACTTCTGTATCTCTATTCCATCGATATCTACACATCATTGATTTGGATATGCATATCTAGAAATGGATGGTATTTAGTCATTTTTCAGTCATGTCCAACTCATTGTGATCCCATTTGGGGGTTTCTTGACAAAGATACTGGAGTGGTTTACCATTTTACAGATAAGGAACTGAGACAAGCAGGGTTAAGTGACTTGCCCAGGGTCACACAACTGGTAAGTATCTAAGGCTGGATTTGAACTTATTAGGATAAATATTCCTGATTGCAAGCTCAGTGTTCTCTTCACTGTGCCATCTGCCTACCCTAGATGGAGATACATACATACATACATCCTAGAAAACTACAAATATGCATATATACACACATATAGGTGATTCTAAGAGTAGCAGAAAGGTACATGGTAGGGGGTGGCACTGGAAATAGACAGTGGAATGTTACCAACACTGAACAATCTGGGCACAAGAAGCAATATCAATGATAATGAATGAGGAGACAGACTACAAAGGGCTAAGAGGTGGTCATGGAGTGAAAGGGAAAGATTATTGATGAATGGCGAGTACCCTGTTGCCTCCTGGGATCCCAAGGTTATAGACTGAGAGTTGGAAAATGCCTGAAAGACCATCTATCTAGTCCAAAACCCTCAGTTTTAAAGATGAGAAAATTATGACACATACATTAGCCGATTCACCCAATGTCTCACAGTGGGTTAACAGCAAGTAGATCAAAGATTTGAATCCCTGTCTTCCATGTCTCAACCCAACATTTTCCCCTGCTCCATGTTGACTACCCAAAGTTAGGACATCTAGAGTAAGGAGCTCCATACACTAAATGGATCCCTGGGGAGACTATGGGTAAACAGAATGAGAAAGCATGAATCTGCAGTGAGTCAAGGCACTGAAAAGGATACTCATCTGTGGCTTCAATTCTGGCTTCTCATGCTTCCTGCCTCGGTGAGTTAGAGTGTTCTCCCTAACCTCTGTAGCTCCCGACTTTCCTCATTTATAAAAAGGATGGGGTTGGTCTGAACGGCTTTTGAAATCACTTCCATGTCTACAAATAGGACCCATGATCCTCTTATGAAATCGCAGGCACTGAAATATTGAAGAAAGTGAGTCCATCACTAGGACTTCTGGGACTCAGTTTCTTCATCTGTAAAACTAGAATTATAGTATGTGTACTACCTCATTTACAGGTCTATTGTGAGGAAGTCAAGTGTACTGGAAACTGTAAAGATCTATGTAAATATGAGTTATTATTATTTGTAAGGAAGTCAGGAAGGAGGAAGGGAAGGAGGAAGGAAGGAAGGAGAGAAGGAAGGAAGGAGAGAAGGAAGTAAAAAAGGAAGGAAGATGAGTCCTCTCAAAAATGGAATGTTTTGCCACTACAAGTAATGATTTTCTCATCAATAACGTTCTTCATGTAGAGATGGTGTAATAACTGAATAGTTTTGTAGTAAAGGTACTTGAACCAGCTAGGTGACACAGGGGATGGAATGCTGGGTCTGAAGTGAGGAAAACTTATGTTCCTGAGTGCAATTTTAGCCACAGATTCTTATTAGCTGTGTGACCCTGGGCAAGTCATTTTACCCTGTTTGCATCAGTTTCTTATTTGGAAAAATGAGCTGGAGAAAGAAATGGCAAATGATTTCTTTATCTTTGCCAAGAAAACCTCAGATGTGGTCAAAAGAATTGTCTGTGACTGAAAAGACAGAAAAACGATAGAAAAGGTGTTTAAGTCTTTGGTATTCTTCCACCTCCTCAGAGACACTTTTCCTCAATTTCTGGCCCCCTTAGAGTCCTTTGGGCTTATAAATTGCTCTAGAAATAGAACAATCCTGAGCTAGAAGGAGGATTTGAAACCAGTTGTCTCAAAGATACAATTGAGTGCACTATACAAGTACTATTGTATTCTGAGTGCCCTGCCAGGGGTTGAGGATGTCAGTGAGCCCTTAGATGTGTTCATTCCCCCTTCCCCACAACAATCCAAATTACAGCCTACTCATGGCTAACCACTCTCCATTTGCGTCTCAGCCATGTTGGAGAGAAACCACTATGTTATCTTTAACTTAAATGTTTTTCTTACATTTTACTCTTTGCATTTTGACAAGTATGTAGATTCCATCAGGGTAACAAGATCTGAAAACTACTCTGCCATCCAGAGAAGCATCTTCTCCACCATTCTTAGCCACAGAAATTTCCTGAGTCATGGGGAGCTTAAGTGACTTTCTCCCATAACAAAGCTTGTATGTAAAAGGGACAGAAGCTGAATCAGTATCTTCTTGATTCCAAGGCAAGAGGTCTAACTTCTATGTCACATTGCCTCTAATTCATCTTGGATTCAAGAGGTGTCTGTTTCTAGGCTGCAGAGTCATTGGGAAAGGAGGAGGAAGAGGAGGAAGAGGAGGATGTGGTCTCGGTCAAGACTAAGTCTTCCAAAACAATCCTGGGGACATCTTTCCCCTATAGAAAATTGTGTTTAAATGAGCTTGGTAGCTTTATTTCAACTTAGCCCACAGATATATTCCTAGAAAAGTGTGAGTAAATCGCTTTTAGGGAGAAACAAATCATTTTTCTAATTGATTTTTGTTATAATTTAAGAAATGAGTTGTTGGCAAATGGGTAATAAAGCCTCAAAACTTCATTAAAATAGGATTTTGCCAGCCTTCAGAAATCATGTACTAAATGAGAGGGGAAAAAAAAAAGATTTCTAATAAAACACTAAAAATAAAACATAAATCGAAGAATTCCCTGAAAGTCTAACTGCACTCTACAATCGGCATTCTGGGGGTCTGAGGGAAAGGGGAGGCCCTTGAGATTTTTCCACACTGTGAGGGGGGCCTTAGTCAAACACAGCTTTGCTTTAAGAATCTGTCTTTTCTCTACTCCCTTCTTTCTAAGTATCTTTAGTCTAGCACTTGGCATTCTTCCCACACTTCTAACCACAGTAAACCATTGCTTTAGAACTAAGAGCCTCCCTCCTCCTTCGACTGTTGGGACTCACCACCAGGCCAGACCTTTGGACTTGAGCCTTGCCTATACCCAGTAGGAGGAACAATGTTAAGATGATAAAAGCTGGTAACAGAGAAAAGGAAGACAAGATAAAAGAAAAAGACCATAAAAGAAGAAGGAGGGGTGCATGATCCAGGGAACGATCTTCATTTTATCCAGGCAGACTATACAATGATGATCACTAAGAACACAAAGTCACAATCAAAGCTAGTTTCAGGAATTGTATATTTATATTGTCAGTTGCCTTATAGAGAGAGTGTGATAACAGGGAAAGGACGCTGGCTCTGGGATCAGAGGACCTGGCTTCTGACACTCACTTCTTTGTGCTTCTAGCTGCTCTTCCTTAACCTCCACTGACCTCAGTTTTCTCATCTGTAAAATGAGAAGGTGGAGCTATACAACCTCTCTGTTCTCTTCTCTCTCTATGTCTATGATTTTGTTATGAAGAACTAAAATCAGTTTGTATGTAGGAACAAGCATTCAGTGAGATTACTTTCTACCAGGGTATCAGGAAACCAAAGTGTAAGTGTGAGTGTATGGGTATGTTCCGAGTTCCAACTCTGCTGTCCTTAATACTTTCTCTGATGCCTCATCGTTGGACCCTAGACTTTAGGAAGACACAAGCCATTCTTGGAAAGGCCCTACCAGGTTGGAAATCCTGATTGAACTAAGGACTAGCTTAGGTGGTTTCCAGAAGACTTTTCACTAAAGGTGTGCCATGAACTCAAAGACGAATTTTATGACCTTGGCAGCTCATAGAAGGGCTACAGACTTCATCATTTGTGGAAGTGCCTACAAGATGAAATCCCAGACCTTCTCTAACCCGAAGAATTTCTATTCATTAAAATTGGCTTCGATTCCACTAGCTGGATAAATTTGAGTTTGTGTTCCATTTCAAACACACGATGAGTTTCAGAAATGCATGGAAAGTTTGGGAAGAAATGTGGTACAAACCTATTTTTCTCCGAGGTTTACTTTTTGAAGATTACTTGTTCTATAATTAAAAATAATAATGGAAGGAGTAAATAATATGCCTTGAATTTCCAGGTCTGGCAACACACCAATGGAGGCAGTTCTGACCAAATTTAATTTCATTTTCAACAAAGAAAAAAAAAAAAAACAACAGTCGAATAAAAGCAAAAGGGGAGAAAAACCTACATAAATATCAAAAGTTACTGTTAGACATTTTGTGCTGTGCTCTTTTATCATGGTTATGTGTCATCCGATAACAACATCGGTAACAATCGGGGAGGAATGTTGCAAGAATTGACATCTGGAAAATGAATCAAAGTTATGCAGACCTGGGTAACAAATGCTCCTGCTAGAAGAACTTGTGTGATCACACTTCATTCAAACTTCATATTAAGTCTGCCTGCTGAAAATGAGCAGACATAGTGTGTGTGTGTGTGTGTGTGTGTGTGTGTGTGTGTGTGTGATTTTTCCCCCTACATCTCCATCTTTGCCATGTTCAGCAAATGCCCCAAATAAACTCATGATTAGCTGGCATTTCAACAGATGTGTGTATTTAATTTATCTTCTTTTTTGTCTTTTGGATTCTAAAATACATATCCATAGGTAGAGCTGAGAAAAGACAACTGCCTTTCCTTTCTGAACGCAGCCGGGTTGGTAGTTGACCAACTTAGTAGAGTTCCATAACTATTTATTTTTGCTTTGTTTTGTTTTGTTTCCCCACCCACTCTGCACCCCACCAATATTACTCTAGTTCAAAAGGACTGCAGAAGTGTGAAATTGCATATTCAAATATATTCAGTGCCACCTGGAATCAGGAAAACTTGAGTTCAAATCCAGGCTCAGACACTTACTAGCTGTATAATCCTGGCCAAGTCACCAATCCTGTTTGTCTCAGTTTCCTTATCTGTAAAATAGTGATAGTAATAATATCTACTTCCCAGGGTTGTTGGAGTATCAAAGGATACAGTCATTATAAAGTCCTTAGCACAGCCCCTAGCATGGAGTAAGAAATCCTCCTCCTCCTCCTCCTCCTCATCATCATCATCATCATGTGACACCGACCAATTCATTAAACTTCCCTAAGCCTCAATGTCCTCATCTGTAAAATATTTGTAAGACCAAAATTGTTTGGGGGATCGAATGAGATTGTGCATAGGACTTTGAAGATCTGTCCTTGTTCTGAAATAGTCAGCTGTTACTAAGCATAAAAATTTTCGCACCTTCTTCCTCTAACATGCACCTTCCCTAGGCCTTCAAAGAGCCCAAATTTCTCCTCAAATTCTAAAACAACCCCGACTGCAGAAACATAGAAGCTCTCTAGTCTGGATCATTGCTTAAAATAGCTCAGGTTTTGACTGGTCCTCATCTCTTGGTGGTGATTGTTTTCTTTTTAAGCTTCTATCTAGCCTTCATAGTAAAGGTTTTTTTTATTTAATTAATTTTCTTTTACTTGACTTTAGAACTAGATGGTAGTGCAGAGATTGTCCAATCAATTTGCAGATGTGCCAGGGAGTGTTGTGGCTTACATGGCTATGAAGTCAGAATTTTGATTCAAGTTCTACCTTTTTCAATTCTATAAACATGCGTTACCCAGGTCAGAAGCCACTCTTTCAGCACTCCTCTGAGACTATTTAGACCACTTTCAGAACCTTGAGCAAGCCACTTCACCTCTGAGTGTGACCAGCAAGGAAGGCTACAATAGCTCAGTATTATTGTTGTAAACAATGTTTCCACACTGGGAATTCTTCACAACGTTGTCACCATTCAGCCTAGTCTCCCTACAAAAAACAACCATAACAATCGCCGCCACCACCATTACTACTACAATTCAAACTTTGCATGATAGAAAAGAAAGCAACCTTTACACAAATCCTAGGGGGAAAAAATCTAGTCGGGGGATGTTTCTTCATGAAGATCAGTGGGAAAACAAAGCAAGGGCACATAAAATGACCCAAGGTGGTTATCCACATCAGGGCAGAGTGCTCATGTTAATGAAAACACGAATATTCTGGAGCATGCAAGGAAACCACAATATACGTCCACAACGGCCGGGACATTAGAAACTTCGGAGCATCAGCCGTTTAAATAAGCTTTCAGTTGCCTATATAAGACACAACATTGTAGTAGGCATTGAACACAGCCTGACAAAAGTGTCTCCGTTCTCCACTGCGAAGAGTACTTTTCTGAAACACATCACCCCCATAGCTCAGAAATCAATCAAGCAGCCAATCAGGGTTGAACAAGAAGCTGGCACATACTTGCAATGCTGCTACAAAGCAATATTGCTACCCCCCAAAGAGGCAATGGCAGCACATAGGAGACAGTCAATAAATACTTATTGATTAATTGTAATTCCTAAAAGATACAGGTTGACTATATATGAGATTGGGAATTAGAAATGTTTTACTAGACCTGCGATTTCAGTGATACAGGGGACTCTGGGAAAGGAAATACCTTCTACTCATTCTTCTCAGTTCCTTCTCTTCAGGTTATAACCTTAGAGAGGGCAGTGAAGGATTAAATGAATTACTCAGCATCACAGAATTTCTGTGTGATAGAGACTGGATTTGAACCAAGGCTTTTGTTAGGGCAAAGGTATTATAACATGCCTATTCATTATAACATGCCAGCCCTCTTTTAAGCTAGGTGCTTCTTGCTAAGTCATTTCAGTCCTGTCTGACTCTTTGTGACCCCATATGGAGTCTTCTTGGCAAAGATCCTGAAGTGGTTTACCATTTCCTTCTCCAGCATATTTTACAGATGAGGAAACTGAAGCATTCAGGCTTAGGTGACTTGCCCTGGGTCACACAACTGGTACATGTCTGAGGCCAGATTTGAACTTAGGTCTTCCCGATTCCAGTCCCAGAGTTCTATCCACTGCACTGCCTAACTGCCTTTTTAAGCCTTTAGCACCCAGTATTTCCAAGCTATCTCACATCCAGGTCCTAAAAAAGCCTTAGAGTAGCATAAAATTGTTATCAGCAGATCATATTAAACTAATAAAAAAGAAATTTTGCCCATTGTTTTTAATTCCCTGAATGGAATTTAGAAAGGGGGCATAGCCAAGGGTGAGGGATTGGTGACTTTTGCAATTCAATTTGTTCTGCCCAACTCAAACAATTCCTGAATATGATGAAGGAAATCAGCTGGGATATTGCTAAATCCATGCTTAGGAGACCAACATGATAGAGCACTTTATAGCAAGTGCCAAAGGGATACACTTCTTAAAAGTCTCAATGGTCTTACTCACTGTTGGCAGGGGCTCAAAGAAATATTCATGTTGACCTTAAAATCATCTGGATTAAAACTGGATCATATTATGATGACCAAACTAAGTAAAGCATGGAATATTTCTTGTTTACTCCAGGATATGGAGTCTTAAAAGCTCAAGGAGAGTAAAAAGCAGAGACACTGACATGACATTAGGCCGCGTCATTGTGTCAGATCATGGCAATGCATCCCATTAAAGGTTTTCCATCACACTACATCTCTTTATGAGTAAGACACAGTCACTAAGAACAGTTGTGGAGCAGTTGGACATTCAGGACAGGCGATATTGAAGGGGGACTGTAAATCGGGAAGCCCCCTTGTCTGACACCAGGACTTGATCAGGACAAATGAAGAGCTGTGTCCAGAGCTCAGAAGCTAATAAACAGTCATGCCAAGAAACAGTCCAATCTGGCAGGAATAATTGGAAATGGAAGCATAATCATATACAATATAGATGATAAAGTAAGTGGAAGCAGCTTTTCAAAGATATATAAAGATGATATGTCTAGAACAGCGTCTCGATGCTAGCACTAAATGTATTTTAATGCAAGTGAGTATGTGTGCTCAAACATCTGACTGGTAATAAATTAGTATCTAAATGAATTGATGATAAAGAAACCAGATTTCTAATAGCAGAATCATGTTATTGTTGTTGTGGCAGCTTCTGATGATTCCAAAGTGGTCATTCCTTTTAAATATAGAGATATACATGCTGTTGGTTTTAAATAATAAGTTATTTTAGCTTATCTCACAGTATCTGAGACTCTCTCCTGAGATTATATAAGTATCCATGCATATTTTAAAATGCTTCACAACATTGTGGTACCTATTCAACTCATCATTTTAAACAGAAGATATCTACAAGGAGTACATCAGAAAGTATCCAGTCTGATACCAGTCATGTTGGGGTAACACATTGGTTATTTTCATGCTCACTGTGGATCAAAGAAATGTCTGCTGTTCATTATCCCTCTACCTTTCTATCAATCTATCTTTATCATCTCTATCTCACTTTCTCTCTTATCTATCTCTGCATCTATCTCTCATCTACCCATCTTTCTGTATCCTATCATAGATCATCTACTTACTCATCTAATACAATTACATCTCTCAATAATTTTAAATGTCTGCAGAAGAGAAAACAAAACGATTTTTAAAACAGAATAAATGAATAAAATATTTTTGAAGAAGAAAATTTATTCTCTCCTCAAGACTTCCTCTTAAAATGCCAATTTTCTTTCCTGGTTTGGCTTCTGTGCCAATTTCTATAAGCATATAAGAAGGATTTCCTGAGTCATCTCATTGTTAATTTCCATAGAACTGACACTTTTGAATTGTGGTGCTGGAGAAGACTTTTGAGAATCCCTTGGACAAGTAAATCAAATCAATCAGTACCTAAAGAAATGAAGTCAGGCTATTCACTGGAAGGTCAAACAAAGAAGCTGAAGCTGAAATCCTGCGACCATGTAATGAAAAGATGGAACTCACGGGGGAGGGGGCAGCCGATGTTGGGGAAGACTGAAGGCAAAAGGAAAAGGGGACTGCAGAGGAGAGATGGAGAGATGGTGGCATGGAAACAATGGCCACAAGCTCGGATAGACTTGGGAGATAACAGAGGATGAAAGGTGCTGGTATGGTTCGTGCCAGTCATGTGGGGTCATGAAGAATAAGCATTTGTCTATTGCCAGCTATGTGGCAGAAACTATTCTAAATGCTTTCCACAGATGTTGTTTTTCTGTTGTTCATTTGTCTTAGTGATTTCTGACTCTTTGTGACCCCATTTGCGTTATTCTTGGCAAACATAATGGAATAGTTTGCTATTTCCTTTCTCCAGTTTTTTTTTTTTTCTAATAGATGAGGAGACTGAGCCAAAGAGGGTTAAGTGACTTGCTCAGGGTCACACAGCTAGTAAGTGTCTGAAGCTAGGTTTGAATTCAGGATTATAACCACTGTACCAGCTAGCTTTCCCACTGCTGCCTCATTGGATCCTCACAACAGTGCAAGGCAGGCACTATTATGATTCCCATTTCACACTTAAGGAAACTGAGGCAGACAAATATCAAGACATGGCTCAGTAACTTGCCCGGGGTCATACAGGTATTTTAAGATTTGATTTCAGGTCTTCCTGACTCTAGGCCCAGTGGTCTGGGTACCACCAGCTGCCTCGAATTATAACGTATATATCATCTATCTCATTAGAATGACAGCTCCCTCAGGGCAGGATTTTGTTTTGCTTCTACCTTTTATATCATCAACACTTAGCATTGTGCCCACAACATACATGTATTTACTATCAGCTATGTAAGGAACATTGATGGAGTCCTTAATCCATGCTGGACCCTGAGCTAATGACTAGGAATCCAAAGCAAAGCAAAAACAGGTGCCCAGTGCTCAGATAGCTCATATTCTAATGGGGGATGACCTCAATACATAGGAGACATGCACTGTCAATAAGAGATAACGTCAGAGGGAAGGCACCAGAAGTGAGCGTGGGAGCTACTTGTTGAATAAAGAATAGAAAAATGTGAAACCTAATAGAGATGCTGAATATTTGCATTGTTCAGATATTTGACTTTTAACATTTTTTCCCTGTGAAATCCTAGTTCATTCTGTATTGTAGCTTAGTATTCAAGTCCAAGAGTATTTGCAAAGACTTAGTCCAAAGTCCACAGAAGGTCCCTCTGCAGAAGATGATCACAAATTGGCTATGGGAAAAAGGACTAGGTCTGGATGTTGAGGATAAAACATTTTGGGAATTCATTTGTTGAGTTTTACAGGAATACATCTTTTAGAATTCTTAACTCTTCCCATGTTAATGGACTGCCAACGTCAATCAGGGTAAAGTCACAAGTGGAGGTACTACTGATGAGCCAGGGGTTGGCAGAAAGTGGGAGGGGAAAACCACTTCGATGGATCTTGTAATATTTCGTAGATATATTATAAGGTTGATATTTCTTTAAAGAATATGACTATAATTGAAGTCTATTTTGTTTATGTTAAGCTAGGCAAAAGGGCATAGTGAGTAGAGTTCTGAATTTGTATTCCAGAAAATCCAGCTTCAAAATCTACCTCTGAAACATAGCTCTGTGAGATCAGACAGATCCTTCTTCACTCTGGGTGTTGGGCAACTCCCCAGTATTCACAAACTAAAGCAGAGAAATATTGTCCCTTGCATTGATGGAATGAGTAGCCATACAACACCTAAACAACCTTAAATCCTTCACTCTTTTACATTATGTAATTATGTCCCAATTAAAAGAGGTGGGATAGTTTGATTCAGCAAACATCAAGGTTCTCTTACTGACTCACAATTTCCCCTGAAATGGAAATCCTATCTTTGCAATCGATACTAAAATTTTAGACATGTTTTGGTGTTTGATCAAGTCAATTGAAGTCCCTTCCAGATCTTATTCTGTGAACCTGCGATTCCAATGGCCTTGGAACACCAATGGCCTTGCTTTGGCTTGTTTGAGGTTTTCATGGGAGGGACTTTTTCTTTAAGATTTCCATTAACATGTTACGTTAAAAGGTCTTTGTTACAGAGTCTTAAACAATACCTTTGTTCTATTGTTCCTTAACTATATAATTTAGTGGCTGCTGCTATCAGCAAGGGAGAAAAGAATCACAACCATAGTTACTAATCAATCTCTATCCTTCAATTATCTGATTTAGTTCCTTAGTGCTTCTGTAGGGAGCAACAGTCATTGGATGAACTTTCAATCCTGAGCCCCTACAGCTTTAAATGGCTACTTGGAAGCCAGATCCTTTTTCTATACATTGGGCAATTGCTGTATTTCTTTAACTGTGTGAAGCCATGTCAAGTATGCATTAAGAGTTTATCCAAATCATAGAATTTAACACCAAACCTGATCACGCAGTGTGGAGTGTTTAAGTATTCATTTTCAACTTGGGATTACTGAGAGTTTTTCTTTTTTTTCTTTTGGGGGGGATGCTATACTTCAATATTTATGAACTGATCAAATCTGTAATACCGATTTGTATATAATGACTTCCCTTCCTTTTCTTCTCTTTAAAGTACACAAATACATTTATAAAAATAATCCATTCTTTAAGATGAAATCTATGGCTACAACTCTTCAATAGCAGTCAACAAGAATTTCATATTTATGCCTGTGACATTGCACAATTATTATTATTATAATATATTGGACAAGGTAAGAAACTTCTTAGAGCTTCAGTTTCCTCCTCTGTAAATTAAGTAATTGACCAGGTGATTTCTAAGGTCTCTCCTAGCTCTAAATCGATGGACCTATGACCTATGATTACAAGGATTTGCTTCACTGAATGCTTTCTGAGGAAATGATGCAGAAAACAGAAAGCTAGCTGACAACATTCCAGATGTACTAAAATGAGAACAGATTAGTGTGAAGTTGAGACTCCCAGTACATTTATAGGAGGAATATGTCATATAATTATAAAAATTTTGCAATGATTCTTCATCATCATCAGCTACTTCTACCATATGAACATAGATTTTGGGCTGAAATTAGTCTTAAAGGTATCTAGTTGCATTTCCTTCACATTACAGATGGGGAAACTGAGGCCCATAGGGATTATGTGTCTTTCTAAAGGTCACACAACTACAAGGTGAATGTCAGAAGAGTTTCCACTATTCAAGATGGTAAGGGACTGTAGATCTCATTACCTCCCTGGCTACATCTCTCCTCTAAGTATCACTCACCTTATTAGAATGCAAGCCCATTAAAGACTGGAGGAATTGTCTTTATAAATTTTTTTTTTTATTATAAGTTCAGTGATTAGTAAAGCTTTTGTCACAAAGCAAGCATTTAATAAATCAATTATCATTCATCCATCCAATGGTAAGATTCTGTGGCCAAAAATAAAAAATACATCTCTCTCACTCTCTTTCTCTTTCTCTCTCCCTCCTTCCCCCCCCTCCTCTCTCTCCTCTCTCTCTCCCTCTCTATCTCTCTCTCTCTCTCTCTTTGTCTCGTGCATCTATCAGTCTACCTCTGTTGAGCTTTACCAGACTTCATGAGACCAGTACTAAGACAAGAAATATATAGCTCATTGCCACATTTTTATTCTTTTTTGCCTTCAACTTAGGATGATCCAGCGCTTTTTGTCTTTTCACATAGTCCATGGGAACCCACAATTCCACAGAAACCAGACTGAGTCATCATGGTACTGCTTCCATAAAGTTTTGTTTACCCTTAAGATAATCAAAATCATACATCCATAACAACAAGTACAACTAGCCACTTACCCAACCAAATAATGATTTATAATGGGCAAATATTGAAGGGGAACAGTATGTGCATCTCAGTTACTTTCCTATCATGTGGATTCCTAGGCAGAAGATAGGCTGGTGAAGAATATATACACGGACGATAATCTTTTAATAGTGATTTTCAAGCTATACTTATTTATTTCTAAGTGGTGCCAATAGGTAATATTAATTTTATATTATTAGAGTTTAGAGATACAAAATGTACCATGCAACTGAATTATACATTTTCTAAAATATCTAGAGTGAAAGGTCAAACAATTTATCACGATCTGATCACTCTGTGTATTCCAAAGAGCTGCCTCGATAGTCAACTTGGGACTTATCTTGGGGAGCAAAATAACAGAATAAGAGGATTTGTGTTTTGTTTTGTTTTAAGGAAGGTCAGTCAATGGCAAGGTAGTTCAACATATTCCTGAAAAATAATTCCCAATGTAATATGCTTTGATAGTAGTAAATATTCATTGAATGAATAGATTATTGTTGCAATGATTGGTTTCTATGAGAAGCAAAAGAAGAGTCAAATGTAAAAGGTGTGTTTGTCTACAGTAAGTTAATCATTCATTATATTGAGTAACTCTCTCCACTGCTTACATGTGTATCAGCCTCCAAGCCCTGAGAGGCAGCTGGAGCAGCCTGGGGACTGCAGACTTACTGAGGACAGTGAAGTGCCTGGCCCCTGGGGGTGCGTTCTGCAATGTTAACCTGTTTCATCACTGACATAGAGTGGAGGCAGTGTTATGGAATGTGCTTTGTCAACATTAAAACACACTATACACGTGAGTTATGATTTTAGTGACAGTTTTATTACATGATGTATTAGTAGTAGTGAGAAGCCCTAGAATCCAGGCTGAATGATTCCCACTTCAATGTCCTTTGCTTTACATCATGAGTTCTTAATCTGGGCTCTGGACTTTGGTAAGTAGACATATATACAGATTGATGATGGCGACTGTGGTCATGGTGATGATGATGATGGATATGGTGATGATGCAGAAGAAAGCTAGATAGAAGATAGAGAACTATTTCAATGAATTGGCTTTAATTTGCAAGTTTACATACTTAATTTTATGCTGTCAAAAACGTGATTCTGAGAAGAGGCCTGTAGGCTAAACTAGACCACCAAAATGCCCCATGGAACATGAATGGCCACCCCTAGGTTAGATCATATTGTCCACTTTGAATTAATTTTACCACAAAATTCAGTAAAGAATATTCCAAGTCCTCCCAGATTAACTTTTAGAAGAAAAAAATATCAAGAAGAATCAAGGAGAGATTCTAGTATCATACTGGCCCTAAATCCTTTTAAGCATGCAAAAAAAGGACATGTTAACACAGCACCTGCATAACAACTTTTGCCAAGACCAAAGATGAAGAGGGAACCTGTGGTAGAGGAGGCACAGGATCTAGATTCAAATCCCAGTTTGGCTTCTCACTTGGAATATGATACTAAGAAAAACGTGTTCCTTTGTTGAGTCTGTTTCCTCTGCTATCAGTTGAATATGTGGAATTAATTGACTTCTAAGGTAGCATCCAGCTGGGCCATGAACCATTATACAGCCTGATCTTTGTCATAAATCCAAAGATACAATCACAAAAATGTAAATACAGTTTAGCACATTTTACAGTGCTGAACATGTCTAGAAAGAGGCCATTAATGACTACATTTGTTAAAGGTATAAAAAAGAAGCTGTAAGCAATTACTTTGTCTGAAAAATCTGAGGTGTTAAAGAGTCATTGAAAAATTTAACAAGTCAAGGAGAAATTAAGACTTGCTCCTTTTAAATTTTACTTCCTATTGACCTTACACAGCTATCACCAAGATTTCTGGGACTTTATTCTTTGGTTTCTAGGAATTTATTTTCAAATGATATGGACTTATCAACCACTTTTCCTTAACAAGTTATTGATTTTCCTTTAAGTGTATACTTAAAGAATGTATCCTATATTCCTACATCTCACTGAGCTCATTTTCCATCTGTGTCCCTCAATGGAATTACAGACTCCTGACAATACACAGTAAAAGGCAGTATAATGTACAAATTCAATATAGACAGATTTGCTATATAAAAACGAATTTTCATAATTGTCATCAACTAATTTTTATTGAGCTCCTCCTTGGGCATGATGCTGCCATGTTGTAGGGAAACGAAATGGAATAACATATGTTACTTTGCTAAAAACTGTGATGTGATTGGGAAAATGGAACATATACATTAAAATCATAGTACTTACTGGATGGCAAAGACACATAAAGAGGCAGTGGAAAGAGCTTTGCTTTCAGAGGCAAAGCAGCTGACAACATTACTAGTTCCTAGACTACTTACAGCCTATACGACCTTGAGCAAATAATGACCTCTTTATACATCTCTTCATATATCTGTAAAATTAGACATTTAAGTTGGGTGACCTTTAACATGCAGGGAGAGTTCCCATCATGCAATGAGAATACCAGCCACCTGCTTGTCATGTTCCCTGACTTCTGTCCAACCACTACACGCCTAAGCAGTTGTGAGAGGAAAGTGACAGAGCAGGGTCCCCCTATCCAGCCACCCAGAGTCCCAGCAGACAAGAATTCTCATCCAGCTACCTGCCCACCCTGGGCATGCTCATTCAAGTCCCTGATGCTGAACTATTGATTTTCAGAGGTCAAGCCTTGGTGTAGGAGCTTCCTCCACGAAGCTGAGCTATTCTAATGGGTGAATAAGTGAATAAGAAAAGAATAACATAGAACATTAAATTGAAGCAGCTCCAAATCATCTTTCTAGCTGACCCCTTCCACACTGGCTAGCTCCTTATCAACCTCATTTATACCAACATTTTCTTTATCTTTCCTTCCCAACATAACCTCCATCTGTAAGTGAATCAATATTGCCCCTGCTTCAGAGAAAGACCTCTAGACCTCTGCTCATGACTTTAGAGTTCCGAGATTGTCACTCTTCCCAGCCTCCATTTCTCTATGTCTAACACTTTCCCTCTCCCCTCCTTTGGGAATATGAGTTCTTAGAGGATAGGGGCTGGGTCATTTTTGTATTTTTTTTTATCTTATTTTAGGATATGACACAGTGATTAGATCTTATAAGTATTTAATCTCTCTCTCTCTCTCTCTCTCTCTCTCTCTCTCTCTCTCTCTCTCTCTCTTTCTCTCTTTCTGTCAGGTTTTGTCTCTGTCTTTTCTTTTATCCTACAATTTTGTGATATCATATAGGAACTAAGAGGTAGGAAATATTCCTACAGCAATGAGAAAAGACTAAAAATCCAGATCATCAAAAGACCAATTGTGAAAGCAGAGATTTAGTCTTTAGCAAAGAATGTCAGAGATTTGTCTTTAGCCTGGTGCAATTTAACATAAAAAAGAAATCAATGCTTTGGACATAAGCAGGAATGAGACTTCAAAACTGCAGAGGAGATAAATTAGGGGGAGGAATAGTTAACATGCTGGAGAATCGAATTGGCATTCAAAAAATCTTGACAGCTTGAGTACTGTTTTCTCAAAGGGTATGTGGTGGGGAATTTCAGCTAGGTACATCATCAGCTATAATAAATGTAGACTTCCATTTGCATGCACATGTATGAATCTCACTTATATTGCAAGGAACTTGGTTAGACTTGAAATGACTTGGCATGCATAAGACTCAGGACTCTCTTGTGGTAAGAGGAGGAGGAGGAGGAGAAATAGGAGGAGGAAGAGGAAGAGGAGGAGGAGGAAGAGGGGGAGAAAGAGGAAGAGGACGAGAAGGAGGAAGAGGAGGAGGAGGAGGAGGAGAAAGAGGAAGAGAAGGAGGAGCAGGAAGAGGAGGAGGAGGAGGACGAAGAGGAGGAGGAGGAGGACGAAGAAGAAGAAGAAGAAGAAGAAGAAGAAGAAGAAGAAGAAGAAGAAGAAGAAGAAGAAGAAGAAGAAGAAGAAGGTGGTTGATAAACACTGGTCTAGAGTATAGGGCTGAATCGAATGAAATGGTGTTTAATAGGGTTTAGTGGAATATCTTGGGTTTAATCAATCAACTACATAAAACATCATGGCAGAGGCACGGCTAGACAACAATTCAGTTACAAATGATCTGTATGTTTTGCTAGAATATCATTTCTACATGAATCAGTTGTACAATACAGAAGCCAACATTGTAACAGGATTTTAAATATATGAAAAGGGGCAGTGTCTAGAATCAGAATGTCCTACTGTTCTCTTTCCTTGTCTGACTACTTTAGAGTTTTCATCCTCTCATTATGGTATTTATCTTCAACAATAGTTCATGTTTCTTTTAGTTCTTAATCAAATGAGCCTCTGACTCTATGTCTGGAGCTATTTGGCACAAGTTAAAACCCAATTCTTCTCATTTACTTGTGATGAATAGACTTTAGTGACATGAGGAATTTCACTCATGGAATATAGACAGAAACATCTAGTTTTTAGGACATGAATTACAAACATATTTTGATGTAGGTACCCTCATGATACTTATTTACAAAATAATTAGTTAGGTTCATGTATAATCATTGATATAAATTAACCCAATATCTTAAATACTACATTAAAAAAATCATTCTATCTGCACACATATGTATAGGCCTTTTCAGGAAAAACAAAACAAAGGAACAAACAATAGCAACAACAACAACAATGACAAAAAAACAAAAACATGGCAAGACGGACGTGAAGTGAAATAAGAACCCAGAGATCATCGTGCACAGTAAGGACACCGTTGTAATGATGAGCCACTGTGAAAAAGTTAGCTACTTTGATTACTACAATGGTCCAAGGCAATTCCAAAGCCCTCATGATGGAGGGGTGTGTGTGTGTGTGTGTGTGTGTGTGTGTGTGTGTGTGTGTGTGTGTGTGTGTGTGTGTGTGTGTCTGTATGCGTGTGTGTATGTGTGTGTGTGAGTGTGTGTGTGTTCAATTCATATTCAGAGCTCATTAGTTCTACTTCCTTCCTTCTTTCCTCCCTCCTTCCTTTCTCTTTTTTTCTTTTTCTTTCTTTTTTGCTTAGTTTTGTAATATAGTTAATGTGGAAAAATGTTTTGCCTGATTTCACATGTCTAATTGGTATCATTGCTTGTTCTCTCAGTGGATGGGAGGGAGAAAAAAATAGAATTTAAAACTTAAAAAATGAAAAGAAAGTTAAAATTAACTAATTAGAAAATATCTAGGTCTTTAAAAAGTGATCTGCAGTTAATCAATCTATAAACGTTTATTAAGAACTTAGTGTCAGACACTGTAGCAAACCCCAGGAATACAGAAGTCCATGCTTGACAATTTAATTTATCTATGAGTCCACTGGATCAGATCTTAAGTAGAATCATAAACTTTGAGAGTCGGAAGGAAACTCATTGGGTTTCTATTCCAACTCATACATGAAAGGAAGCCCAAGCATAACATACCCAATAAGTCATCCTCCAGCCTCTGCATAAGACCTCCAAAGTGAGGGAATCCCTTCATATCTTGCCAGTCTTAGGATTCCTTCCCATTTTATCATTGCTACTGAAAAAGATTAATACAATGTGATAAAGGCTGTCTTCTTGTCATTATTAGGGAAGCACACCTATTTGTCCATCAGTCTCCCTTTTCCTTTCTCTGTCACAGTCACCTCTCCACAGCACTTTTATACATCTGGGATCTCCTGTGATTTCCATTGGCATATTTGTGGTTTATGTTTGTGATTTTTCACAAATCCTATACAAAGGATCTACATATGATGTTGGAGGCCACAACCTCATTTTTCTTCTATTTCATGAAAACCAGCACAATCCACAAATTATCTCTCACTCTTAGTCCATGATCAAGCCACTTCTTTCCAGCCATTCATATTACTGGAGGATTGGGGGATCATGTGACCCAAGATTGCGGCCCCATAACTATAGCATGGCTTCTACATTTTAATGATAATGCCTATTACATCACATCCCTATGGTGGGAAAGTCAAATCAAAGCTCTAATAGTTACTGAGTCATTGTGATTAGAATTCTGAGTTCAAATCCACATGGAATAATATCATTTCACATGATTATAATGTCCAAATTCATAAATTATTATGAAACATATAATGTAAGCATATACATCTATGTGTGTATGTGTGTATATGTATCTTATGTGTATATGTATGTATATATGTATAAATTCAAAGGCCTATTCATCTTCACTGAAATAATTATTTAAACAGCACTAAAAACTGTGGCTAGTATGTCAATGCCAAGTGTGGACAGTTAGAGAATTATGCTCAACCACAAAGTGAGGATTATCAATATATTTCTCCATTTACACTTCTAATACAGATCTTTGCATCACTAACCTAGCATTCATCCTACTGCTTATAATATATAAGGAATAAAAAACAATATTTGTAATGAAAAATCTCCATTTCCTTACAACTATCCAAAAGAATAAATAACTACCTTGTTTGATTAATAGCAAAAGCAAAAAAGAGGCATTTAATCAATCTCTGAAACCATTTTTTGTGAATATTGTACAAAGCGATCCAGATCGTCCTTATGAGAGAAAACACACCAGTAAAAAAAAAAAAAAAAAAGAGAGAGACTTTTCCCTTTTTCAGAGGTGTCTAATTACTTTAGTGTAATTGAATACTTCTGGAATGTTTACTGTAATGTTATTTATGGTGCTTTCAGTTTGGTAACTGATTGAAAGGGTGACCCACACAAAAATACTGATTCCGTATAATTTATAAATTAAAGTTTTCAGCACCATCCTTGAAATTTTAATATTTAACATTAAGAAGTTCAGTTTTATATGTGGTAAAAATAAATAAATTAATGAATGAATGAATGAAAAAGTAAATAAATACATAAATAATCCTTAAAACCAATTTCAGAATGTATTTATTTTTACCATTCAAATTAAAAGATTTTTTTTCCTGAAGAATTCCTCATTCAGCTAATTGACAAAAGAGATTCCATTAATTTCTTTCATTCATATATGTATATTCATGCATACACACATGTACAAGTGTGCACATATATGGGTGGCATATAATTTTAAAAAGCTATGTTATACACTCATGTTTAGGTGGATATAGGTGTGTGTGTGTGTGTGTGTGTGTGTGTGTGTGTGTGTGTGTCCTGGAATAAAGATTCAGAACAATTGCCAATAAACATTTCTTGGACCTTTCAATAAAGTCCTCTTCCAATGTCTTAATGCCTTATTTTGCCACCAGAATGGTAAGGATTATAGAAAGTTCTGATTTTGAAAAGTAAGTTCTAGAAGGTCTTTCCAAGTTAAAATTTGTCATTGGGGGTGGGGGTGGGGGTTTGTTTTGTTAATTTATTTTTTAATATGGACTAGTTGCTGAATTGTATATTTCTCATGTTAGGATCAGTCCAATGGAGGCTTGACATGAGACATCTAGCCACAAAGAGATTATATTTTTGGTTCATGACAACTCATGGAACCTTCCATGAGTGAGAGGAGCTAGAAAACCACGTCTACAATATCATGGATATTCAAACTCTTAATGAACTTCTTGGGTATGTATAGCATTCACAGTACCATAAATAGAGCATACTTTTAGATAAGAGAAGGAATTGGCACTTTTTTTATATGTCTGTTTAAAGCCATAGAATTCTCTTTTAACTGCCTTCTATTTATTTGTATGTATTATCTTTATATAAATTCTTGATCTCCTTCCCCTTAACTACAGAATGTTTCTTGCATCATAAGAGCCCTGTCCAGCTAATTCACTCCAATGGCAGCTCTGAGTGGAGAGCATTGAATTCTGGGGATTTGTGTGCCTATTACACAGAGCAGTGCCTGCCACGTTGAAAATGCTGAATAAATGCTTTCTGATCAATTGATTGCTATTGCTATGGCAACCATCACAACAACCAGTTAAACAGCCAGCTTTCAATTCATTGTTCCAGGACCGACAACCAGCCACGTAAACTTGCCAATCCCTTAACTAGCTCAAGCCTGTTTTGTCCCACTTTCCAAATAGGTATCAAATAGACTTCCCTGCCCAATATGTCAGACATATACAAGGTTAGAACTCTGTAAGGCCTTCAAGTGCTTCCAAAAGAACTACTGAATGCACCGAAGGTCTGAGATCTAATAACAGTGTGGATTTTTATGGCACTTTGAGGTTTACAAAGCACTTTACAAATATTTTCTCATTTAGTCCTCACAACAATGCTGAAAAGTAGCTGCAATTCTTATTCCAACATTACAGAAGGAACCAAGGCAGACAAAGGTTAAGTGACTAGCTTAGGGTCACACAGTTAGGAGGTGTTGGGGGTCTGAATTTGACATGAGATGTTTCTGTCTCCTGGTCTTCCTCTCTCCACCTCATCTTTCTTCCTGTGATACAGGCAATAACTTGACTATGTCTGAACCACATCATATTCATCAACACCTGAGAAACCAGGTGGCTCAGTATATACCTGGAGTCAGGAAGACCTAAGTTCAAATCCAGTCTTGGACATGGCCCATCTCTGTGACCCTGGGGCACAGAGCCCGTTTGCCACTGAATCTTATTTGCCTCAGTTTCCTCATCTGTAAAATGAATCAGAGAAGGAAATGGCAAACCACTCTAGTATCTTTGCCCAGAAAGCCCCAAATAGAGTCACAAACAGTTAGACATGACTAAAATGAGTAAACCAACTACTGCAACATTCATCAAAAGGGGCTTACATGACATGCGGGAAGCCTTTTTGACCTTTCTCCTGGCTTTGAGAAATGGAAGAGATTAAGGATGCACAAGTTTGGCTTAATGAGAAATGTGTCTGGTGCTGGATGACAGTCCCTTCCTTAGGAAACTTACACTGTCCTTGAGGAAAGCCGACAGCCACTTGAATACATGCGATGCAGAATGAATCTCCTGGGTTTTTAAGAGGATGACAACAAAGTGTGATGTGCAATCCAAGAAGGAAAAGCCTGCTTGCAGTCTATTTTTAGGATTCTGCAATCTTCAAATGCTTTGTGTTTGCTCTATACATGTGCGTCCATTCATATGTAAACACATTGTCTTCCCCTGGTGGAACATTAGCACCTGGAGAACAGTGACATGGATTTCAGAATGTTGATTTGCATCCTCGTGCTCCTGAGGCAGCTTGGCTGAGTGTGTTAGGAGCTCTCCTTAGTGCCAGTGGACCTGG
>CM053586.1:359198720-359242019 GCA_028646515.1 Pseudochirops corinnae
GTGTAAGTGCTCGTG
Organism: Pseudochirops corinnae; assembly: GCA_028646515.1. Taxonomy (NCBI): domain Eukaryota; kingdom Metazoa; phylum Chordata; class Mammalia; order Diprotodontia; family Pseudocheiridae; genus Pseudochirops; species Pseudochirops corinnae. Next base: position 359,198,736 of record CM053586.1, read on the forward strand.
GGCCATATTATCCTACCAGCCTAACCTGCTAGGAGTAATTTGATGACAATAAAGAAAACTTCCCCATGAAAGTCCGTCCCGCGCTGGCCCGGGGTCTGATGGGGCCTGCGGGGCTTGTCAGTTATGAATGAGCTCAAAGTCTCAGGGACTCCGGGAGGAAGGACGAAACCAATACTGTGGCGCGGGCAGCGGACCCGGACCGGACCCTGCGGCCACTCCCCCTCCCGTGCTCTGCAGGCGTCGCTCCAGCCTGGCTTGGCAGACAGCATGAAAGCCAGCCCTGGGACGCGTCTGCCCCCCTCCTGGGAAGTTAAAGTGCCCGCCACATCACCTTAGTCTAAGAAACAGCCGGGCGGGGGGCCCTGTGCCCGGAGCGGGGCGGGCAGGGCGGGGCGGCCCTGTGCCGGGAGCGGGCGGCCCTGTGCCCATTCTCTGTGAGCTCCTTGGCGCGGTCTCTACTCACCTGCCCGCTAACTCTCCAAACCAGCCTGTTGGCCTTCGACTTTCCCTTTAGAAACCCATAGGGCCGCACCAGGATGGCAGAGTGAGAGCCTGGAGTGCAAGTTCCCCCGCCCCTCTCCCCGCCCTTTCCAATGCCTCTGGACAGTGACTCTGGACAGATTCCAGAGCCCGGCATCCAGGAGGACAGGAATGGGTGGACTTGGGACTGGGGGGATGGGCAGGAGGGCTCTGGTGCCCAGAGCTGTTTGAAGCACAGGCCTGACCATAGCGAGGCCCCAGCAGCCCCAGTGGTCTAAATCGGGGGCCACTGGGCTCTGAACCTCTCCCAGGCCTCTCTGTCCTGACTGGCAAGGAGAGGCAGGTCCTGTGGGGGCCTCTGAAGGGGCAGGCAGCAGCCCCCAGTCTGAGTGTTTGAAAGTCACCTATTTAACTATATAGGAGGCAAGATTGCAGAGTAAACAATGATTGCTCCCACTCTCCCTTGGCCTTGAAAAACCAAGAGAATTTCACGAGGAAAAGTCCTGGAATAGCAGGGCTGGCAGAAAGGGTTTGGCAGTTGTAGCTCTGCTGGCCATGGGGTTAATGGAATGATCCCTCTTGCTGTGGCTGAAGGGGACCCATGTAGGACTGGAAGGCGAGCCCCACCTCAAGGAGCAGGGGGAGACCTGAGCCCCAGGGTGGTGGAGCAGGCAGCACCAGCTCAGCACCAGCTAAACCACCACAACCCATCCAACTGCCAACCCCTGAGGCCCCAGCACAGAAAACCAGTCACCAGGCCCCTGGCCCCCAGCACAAGAAGTATGGGAAAGTGGCCCCGGGGCCCCAGAAGCAGAGATCAAAATTAAAAGCCAGAAAAAAGGGCAAGCATGAGCAAGAAGAATGAAAGGAAAACAATGACCACAGAGAAATATCTTGATGACAGGGAAGATCAAAACACAAAACCGAGGGAGGACAACACAGCGAGCCCACGTCCGAAACCTCAGAGGAGGCCTCGAGCCCCAGGAGCCTTCTGGGAGGAGCTCAGCAAGGATCTTCAAAGGACTCAGAGTGGTGAAGGCAGGAACTGGCTTTGCTTTTGTGGTTTTATACAATTCACACAGCACATTCCTGGCACATTTAGGGCTCTCATTTGTTTTCCTATTGACTTTAAATTCATTAAAACCAAATAAATTTAACCCCTTTATGTGTTGTGTTCCTTTATTGGAAAGTAAGCTACTTAATAGGAGGGATATTACACAAGTACCCTCAGTCTTTATCACACAGTAAGTGCTTAGTAAGTGGTTTGTCTATCTTTCTATCTGTCTATCTGTCTGTCTTTCTGTCTATCTGGCTGTCTGTCTATCTATTTATCTATCTACCTACCTGCCCATCACCATCATCACCATCATCATCACCATCATCTCTGACTCTACATTTCCTAGACATTGACACAGAACGTAATACCCACTCAGAACACTATTTCCATCTTGTTCTGCATAGACCATCACTTTTATATCCCAGAAACTACTTTTGATAGGGACATTTCCATTTATTTCATCTAGAGCAGTGGTTCTCAACCTTCCTAAAGCCATGACCCTTTAATACAATTCCTCATGTTGTGGTGAAACCCAACCATAAAATTCTTTTTTGTTGCCACTTCATAACTGTAATTTTGCTACTCTTATCAATAGTAATATAAATATCTGATATGCAGAATGTATTTTCACTGAACATAACCCACTGCTTGAGAACCGCTGGTCTAGATCTTGCATGACAATTCCAGGCTATCTGCATGATAAATGATAAATTCCTAAAAATGCAAACTCCTTGAGGTCAGGGGCAGTCAATTTTCTTGAATTTCTATCACCAGTACTTAGTACAATAATAAATAATTATTTTCTTTTTTTTTTAACCTTCTCTCTTCCTTTCCTTCCTTCCTCTCTCTCCAATTCTTTCTTTCTTCCTTCCTTCCCTCCATTCATCCTTCCTTTCTCTCTCTCCGCTTTTCTTTCTCTTTCTTTCTTTCTTTCCCTCCCTCCCTTCCTTCCTTCCCTCCTCCCTCCCCTCCTCTCTCCTTTCCCTCCTTCCTTTGTCTTTCATTTTCCCCTCCACCTTCTCCTCTACACGACAAGCATCCCGATTCCCTTCATGAGTTCACATCCTCTCAGCTGGTTGTCCTCTAGCTGCCCTCCAGCTACTGCTGTTATTTTGTTTTTATTATTATTGCTCATATTAATAGCTTTCATTTATATAACGCTTTGGGACTTACAAAATCCTTTATATGTAATGTCTCATTTTGTTATTGTATCCGCAGTGTGAAGTGGGCATTATTCTTATCCCAAGTTACAGATAGGAAGGTTAAGTGAAGGCACAAGCTCAGGGTCACAGAACTGTGTCAGAGTCAAGCTTCAAGCTCAGGTTTTCCTGACTGCACATCTCATGCTTCGTGGTCTGCTCCACCAAGAGGTCCCAGAACAAATTACAAAACTCCCTCTGAGATCTGACCAAAAGCAAAGCTCCTCTAAGCCATATAGACAGTCAGCATTTAATACAATGAGCCTGACTCCCACAATAACAGCAGGAAACAGCAGCTACCTGGGAGTCTCAAATTGGAACCAAATGACATAATAGGTGAAAACTGTCTTTAGGAATTTGAAGGGCAATGATGTGGAATAGGATTGAATTTGTCTTTCTTTTGGCCCCAAAGGATAGAATTAGGTGCATTGGGTGAGTGCATGTGAATGAGAGGGTGAGGGGTGGTCCACAGAGGCAAGTTTAAGCTTCATCGAAAAGGAACAAAAAGTCATACTAGGAGTTAGATCTGTCCTAAAATGGAGTTTGCTGCCTTGGGAGGCAGCGAGTTTCTCTTCTCCGTGGTTTAAGTTCTTCCAAGCAAGCGGGGAGGACCATTCATTGCTCGTGTTAGTCAGGAGATTATTAGTGAGCACTGACTCAGAGAAGGCTCAATGGAAAGGGTCTAGGAAGATGAGGAGGAACTTGAGAAGTTATACAGGGAAAGCAGCTCATTCTAAGCACTACAGACAGTTTGGGGGAGCACAAAGAGACAAGGAATGGGGCATCTAATTAGGGGAAAAGAGAATATTCCATAATGTCATCATGAGAGGGAACCTAAGAAGCCATCGAGGGCAACATACATCCAATGACCAGTCCCTGCTCTTGCATAAATATCAATTGATAATGCCGCTTCTACTTCTAAACTTCCAGATAGGAGGAACCTACTTGGCTACAGGCAGCCACCAATTCCACTTTGGAATAAGGCTAATTGTCAGGAAGGTTTTCCTGATGTCAAGCTTAGATTGGCCTTTTTTCTGATTTACCCATTTCTCTTGACTCTGCCTTTTAGGATCAGATAGAAAGAGTTTGTCTCTTCTATGGGGCAAATACAGAAAGACAAATATCTTGTGCCCTACTGGAGTCTTCTCTCAGCCAAACAGTTGCTGTTCTTTCAAGTGATTATATATTAAGCTGGAGAATAAAGGTTGATATGTAAGATGAACAGGATATGCTGACATGGAGATAATGTGGAAGCTAGGAGGACAATTTGCAGACTACTTCACAGCCCAGGTTGAGTTGATAAGCAGCAGAACCATTTTTGTGGCTGCATGAGTGGAGAGAAGGATTTGGATGTCAGAGATTTTGCCAAAGTTAAATCAATAAGCAGTAATAAGGGATGAGATCTGATGGCTGAGGGACAGGTGTCAGAGATGATTCAGAGGACATGAACTTCAGGGACTGGGCAGCTCCGATTGAAAACAAAAGAGCAGGCCACTGTGTCTTCTACATGTCCAAAATCCCAGTTAGAAAACCAAGTGGCAATCAGTGCTGCTACTTCAACTTCAGGTCCCAGAAAGTCAGTGAGAACTTTAAATAAAGTGAAAATCAACAAGCCAGCATATTTGAATTTCTGCACGCTTTAATGAGTGTTCCAAAAGCATATGACTTGATTACCCTTTTGATTAGATTTCCTTGCGGGAGAAGAATCAAATGTGCACAATTGCCCGTTTACAGATGTCTCCTGGAATTGAATTACAAGTTATATTTTTTCCCTTCTTTTTTCTTTCTTTTTAAATATTCTGATCATTGGCAAGGGGGGAGGGTGTGGGGGATTTCTGAATCTAAAAGATGGAAACTTCTGGATTACCATAAAAATATATTATTCCTGTGGTTTTAGGAGGACAAAAAAATGTATAGGTACAAGGATTCCCGACCCAATTTTGTCATGGGTGCCTTGGGCAGCCTGGTGATGCCTGTGGATTGTTTCTTAGAACAATGCTTTTAGCTCAAATGATACATCCCCTGAAAGAGTGGGATGTATTCAAATTCATACTATCTGAAGTTGTAATTCCATGAAATATGAGCCTTGATTCTAAGCCAATATAAATATGCTATGGAAATTTGAATCATGTGACCACTTCAGAAGAATTCCTCATTTACACTAATCAGGACCTAGTTCTAATGAAACGAAATGTTAGCTGACCACTAGTGTCACATGAAAGTAAATGGGTATTTTTGTCTCATGTGAGTGCACAAACACTGAAATTTAGGTATCTGTGGACATCAGGAGAAGAATCTCTATCCTAATGCCTTCCCCTGAAAACTCTATTGTATTGCCTTTGAACATAGTTTGTACATACTTACATAGAAACTTGTTTCTCATGTTAATTAAACATTGCTGAAGGTCATTTAAAAAAAAAATAATAACCACAATATCCAGCCTCTAGCTGCAGCTGTCATCTAGATAGAGCTTAATAGAGACGTGGATTGGGATGAATAAATGCAGAAAGTAAGGGAAGCCCCTCTGTCCCTCTAACCCCCCCCCCAAAAAAAAATAAAAGGTGCTGGTATTTATGTCACAATAGCAAGAACATACAGCACCCCTTCAGGCCCTCTGAGTGACTTTTTAAAATCACAAATTAATATTATCTCTGCTATACTTATATTTATTTTGTTCAACAATTCCCAATTACAATTTATTTTACTTTGGCAGGACTGGAGAGTTGTGTCAGCCCTCAGTTTACCACATCTGGTAGATGGTCTCTGAGGCCAGTTTGGCATTAAGGTTCTAGGATCTATGTCCCCAAAAGAAAAAGAGAACAGAGTCATGTACCCACTAGATATAACAGAAGGAGACAGACAGCTAAGCAACATTTCTAACACTGCATCTAGAGCTTAGTTCCCAAAGCAATATTATGATTAAATCCTTCTGATTCTCTCAAAATAGCTCCAAGAATAATCACATACAACGGTTTTTGGTTAATTCAAGGCTCTCAACAACAGTACAATAAAATTCAATTCAAGACGCATTATTAATCATCTTCTGTATGCTGGGCCATGTACTTGACCCCGCAAAGGGATGAATGAAGGAAAATGCATTTTTAAGTTCTTACTTTGAGCCAAACACTGCCTTAAAGACTAGAAATAAAAAATGAAATATCAAAGACACTCCCTGTCCTCAAGGTGCTCCTAGTCTAATAGGGTGAGCACATATGAAGCACATACAAAAGCCAAAGTTAGGAAGGAGAAAAAGAACAATAAATAGTATGTGCCTTTACATAACTTACTTTCTTTCTCTCTCTCTCTCTCTCTCTGTCTCTTTCCCTCCCTCCCTCTCTCTTGTTTATATGACATATAAATAGAGGGGTGTGTATGTGTGTGTGTGTGTGTGTGTGTGTGTGTGTGTGTAAAAGCTAGTTGGCACAGTGGGGACAGTTTCAATCTGGAGTAGAAACAACTTTTCTTCCTGAGTTCAAATCTGGCTTAGTGAATCACTTAACTCTGTTTGCCTCAGTTTCCTCATCTGTAAAATCAAGTGGAGAAGGAAATGGCAAGCCGATCCATTATCTTTGCCAAGAAAACCCCAAATGGGATCATAAAGAGTCAGGCATAAGCAAAAAAAAAAAAAAAAAAAAAAAAAAAGACAAACAACATGTGTGTGTGTGTGTGTGTGTGTGTGTGTCACAGAGCACAGTGAATGGCTAAAGTCCAGACCTCTGTCCAGCCATGATTGCTGATTCTATGTAAGTCTTGCCTATGCCTTCTAAATACTCCTTTGGGGGCCCAACCATCATTCTAAGGATAGTCCCTCTAGGCATTTCGACATTTATTTTGTAAGAGTACAGCACACAGGCTGTCTGTTATGGCCCACTTTTGCTACACGACTCATCCCATCTCCTTTTCTGGGTCTAAATCTCTTGGTTGGAATTTTTCACAGTGTTCTATGTATACACAATTGAGCAATTTTAGTACCTTGCAGTTGAAAAAGAACAGGTCCAGAGTTAGTGGATGAAAAGTCTGTTATTGTGAAGAATTTATAATGATTTTGTGATACCGGTGATAACTGGACATCTCAAGTATGTTACTCTCCAAGCAAGAACCCAAGCCAAGAGAGAGCAGACTCACAGGCTCTGAAATGAAACTGATTGATATTGTGTGCTTTCTTCAAACATCATTAAGGAATGTCCATGGAGCTCTATTCTTATTCTGAGTACATTAATCATCAAGAGTGCAATTCAAGTGAATCGAGCTGAGGAGCAGCATCTGAGTTGGTGGCGAAGGAAGGAAATGGGGTTTGGAAGGGAGTGTGAAATAGGAAGTTTTGTTCAGTGGCTGAGGCAGCCGTGTGCAAACTTCAGGCTGGTGGGCCTGCTGTCAGGTGGGTGTGTCTAATTGTGCTCTTCTCCCAGCTGGAATGGTTTTTCCTCCATCAAGAAAGGATGGTATTCACTTATTTGGTTGTCCTGGGTGTGTTAGACTGTCCCTTTGCCTTTTAAGGACTGAGTATTTCACAGGATAAGCTAGACCACATTTTTTTTTTATTCCTAAATTTATTAGTGTAATATAATTTTAGGTTTTATTTTATCTGCTTCCCAAAATGTCTCTCTATAGAAGATCTTTGCTGTTAATTTTTCCCTAGTTCAATCCAATTCCTTTCTTCATTGCTTTCTTTCATATTATTTTCTTCCTTCCTTCCCTTGCTCCTTCCTTTCTTCTTCCCTTCCTCTCTTATCCCCTTCCCTTCACCCCTCCCTAAGAGGCATGATGGATATTAGCTAGAATACTGGTCTTGGAGTCAAGTCAAGGAGCCCTGAGTTCATATCTCCCCTCCAACACTCCACTACCCTTGTGACTTTGGGTAAAAACTAAACTGTCTGAGCTTCAGTCTCCTCATCATGAGGATGACAGCAGCATGTGCTTCGCTTGGTCTGTACCAAAACCCCAGGAGAACATGTTGGCCAAGCCTTTTCACCCTAGGAAGACTATATCGAGAAGCATCATTTCCCCTGCAGTCTTCCCTTGAGATTCATTTTTCTCGATGAAGTAAACGGGATCATTTTACTTCCTCAACCATACTTTAGAATAACCTCATGTTTCCACATCTCAAAGATTTTTGAATCTCATCTTATCACCTCTCCTGATCCATCTTTTCCTCCCTGACTCCATCTGCCTTTCACACTTATATGGTTGTTAGAATAAGATTGAGAAAGTTCATTCTGTGTCTTCCTCCACTGAATCTCAAATCCTATTACTGAACTTAAAACTGCTATTTGCAAGAGAACTGCTAGGCCTCCTCCTTAGCAGTTTCTGTGGCTTTTGAAAGGCTACAGAATTGCCAATGGCCAGTTCCTTTTCTGTAGGCTGCCTTAGGCGGTGGTGACCCTCTGGATCCTGACCAAAGGGAGGCACATTCTTTGTGGAGAAGGGAAACAGGCAGGAGACTCACACCACCTGGGGGAATTGCACACAGCTTTGGATCTCTGTGTCTAAGTAGAAAGGAGAATGGAATCCTCAGGTGAGAACTATTTGCTTCTGCATCACGGACTCCAGCTGCTTCCAGAGAGGGTGGGCTTCATCAGTTGTGATTATTGTGCGGTGGGACAACACTGTATGCAAATACTGTGGCAAACTCTTTTCAATTTCTAGAAATTGAAGTTTTAAGGAAATGTACCATTACACATATATGCATTGCATGTATGAATACATATATAGACACATATAAATACATATCTGAGAGAGAGAGAGAGAGAGAGAGAGAGAGAGAGAGAGAGAGAGAGAAAGAGAGAGAGAGAGAGAGGGAGAGAGGGAAAGGGAGAGAAAGATACATTTGTCTTATGAGAACTCAAATGGCACAACGTCTAAAGGTCGTGCTTTGAAGCCAAGCAGACCTGATATAAGTCCTGACAGATATGACTTCTATGAACCTGGGCAAGTCTTTTAATCTCTCAGTGCCCCAAGTGATTCTCTAAAGAATTTAAGCAATAACAATGATTTTAAAATATTGATTGGCAGGTGGCACAGTAAATATAAATTTGGACCTGGAATCAGGAAGACGAGTTCAAAACTGATCTCAGACAATAGTTGTATAACCCTTGGGAAGTTACTTAAGCCCTGTTGGCCTCAATGTCCTCATCTGTAAAATAGGGATGTAATAGCATCTATCTCCCAGGGTTGTTTGAAGGTCAAATGAAACAGTCATCATAAGCACAGCCCCCAGCTCACACTCAGTCTTTTATAAATGGGAGCTTTGACCTCAGGATCTCCCTAGCCTTATGAAACCACAGACAGAGATGGGGTAAGTACACACATCTTGTTATATTTATTTTTATAAGAATAAATATGGTTCAAAGGCTCCCAATTTCATAATTCTCACTTGTCACATTATGGCATTCTAACTATTTGGAGAAGGGATTCAAGTTTCCCTTTGCAAATTGTCCTCTAATTCTCAAAAGAAAATTGGACTTTGGAGGAATCAGGAGCCTCTAAAAGGTCTATGTGGCAGGAAGAGGGAGTGGGAAAGATTTTGCTGAGAAGACAAGATTCTCTTGAACCAAATCATCCATATTCACAAGGCAGGAATATTTGCTCCAATACAGCTGGGGATGATGAAGTCTGATATGGAGCTTGGGAAGAAGAAAAAACACTTTGCCCCTAAATCCCAGGTGATCCGTAGATCACCAGGGCAAGTGACTATTGTGAAACTGAGACAAGGGGGCATTTGTTACAAAATCTTACAAAAAAATAGACTAGAATAAAAAGCAATTTGAAGAATAGAGGGCATATCCATTCGGTGCTTCTTTGCCTGCTAAGCTCATGGGCAGGGTGTGGTACACTGTGATTCCTTTTGGGTGTCTGGCCAAGGATGTCCTATCTCTGGACTTTCTTTCTCTAATCCCACTCAGTAGCCGGGCACATCTCTTATCAGACTCTTCAAACATAGAGAGTCTTTAATTTTTAAGGGGCTGGGAATTTGACCTTCTCAGTTTCTTATCACTTCTATTTGTCCACAGATTAAAGTATAAGAAACAGGCTCCTGGGCAGAAATGAACTGCCCCTTACAGAACTTGGTGAAAATGGATGTACTGGGAGCCTTGAAAAATCTGATAAAATGAAAATGAAATTGAAAAAGAAAGGGGGAGGTAAGAGAGCAAACTGCCTACCTATATCCACCAAACCAGAACCACAGATAGTATCTTTGATGCAGGAAAAGATAAAGCAGTACAGACATATGCACATTTAAAGCAGATAAAATCCAAGAAAAGTGTTAGAAATAAAAATCATAACCAAGGAGAGCACCAGGTAGAAACAGGAACGATATTTTCACTGCAACACAACCAAAAATAGGGAGGCATACTGAGGAGAGAAATGATGAGTTTGGGAAATGGCTAGCAAGACTTCTGGGGATTCTATTGTATTGATGGAGAATTGCAATCTCCCTGATAAGATACTAGAGATCACTTTATTTAAACAGAATATTCAATATGTTCTTACTTGTCTTATTCATAGTTCTATCCTTCTAAAAACCAAAGAAACATGGGAGAGAGTGGCTCAATTTGTTAACATTGACTCCTTATAACAAGAAAGTAGCTATTGACATGAACATTTTAAGAACCTTCGCATGTGTTGGAATGAGGGGAGCATGTTAACTCCCACTTCATTCAGAGTTCTGTTAGGAAAGGAGAGGAAAAAAATGGACATTTTTGTACCCTTTTTTGACCAGATCTATGCAGGCTTTAATTCAGATTGGGAGTTCCAAGTGAAGAAATCCCTCCACCAGTATGAATGGTCACTTTCCCTGAAAAATTGCTGATAGAGAATGTGGGGAAATTAGAGCTGAAATGAGTTGTCTAAGATAACATAGCACGTGTTTGTGTGTGTGTGCACTGTGTATGTGCGTGAGTGTGTTGTGGGTGTGTATGTTGTGTGTGTGCGTGACACACCTTCCTCCTTTGCATCTTGCCTCTCACTCTATTTGTTTTCATCTTCTTTCTGGTTTTTATTATTGTATTTAAGGTTTAGAAATGTTAGAGCATGGAAGCTTTGCAAAATACAGTAAATGGAAGTTAGGGAAAATAGTGATTTATCAACTACTTCTATTCTATTCCCATGAGTCCATAGGTCAGTGTCTTTGAGATGAAAGTTCAAAATAGATTCTCAATGTATAAAAGTCATTTTTATAGATATGTCTGCATCATTAGAAATGTTACTGTTTGTCATTGTGGTTTATTTATTTCAATCATGTTCTACAGCCCCATTTAGGATTTCCTTTGCAAAGATACTCAGGTGGTTTGCAAATTCCTTCTCCAGCCCATTTTGCAGTTGAGGAAACTGAAACAAACAGGGTGAGGTGACTTGCCCAGGGTCACACAGCTAGTGAGTGGCAGAGACCAGATTTGAAGTGATAAAGATGTGTCTTCCTGACTCCAGGCCCAGTGCTTTTATCCACTGTGCCACATAGCTGCCCTAGTTAGAAAGTTAGAAATGTCCACTGAAATTCATGTATTAGCTAGTCACTTAATTCATTATACTTGTTTCACAAGGACAATTGAATAATGTTCCTATTGCGAGTCTGTCTAAACTCCTAATTCTGTGCTGTTTAAATGTAAAAGATCACAAGAAGAATTGACCAGGACAGGGAATCAATCAGTAGAGGTGATCTTAACTTTTTGGTGTGCATGGAACCCCTTAATAGTCAAGTAAAACCTATCGATCACTTCTCAAAATAACGATTTTAAGTAATTGTGAAAAAGGATAAATAAGAGCTAGATGTTAGTAAAAATAAAGAGGTCTTTTTATCCCATCCAGGTTCACACCCTTCATCCTATCTGTCCATGGCTGAATGTCCAATTACCCCTATTTATCAAGACATGATTTAGCAATACCCTATGGAGACCCAGATTTGCACACTGAGTTGAGCCATTATTGTCTCATATCATATTGGGACTGGCAAAAGGAAGAAGATAATTTTCATATGGAAAATTCAAATCATGGGTGGGGTGGGCATAAAAGTCGCCTTTAAGTAGTTAATAAGTTCTCATGAAATACATATGAGATTAGACATGTTCTGCTTGACCTCCAAGGCCAGAAGGGGGATCAGTGGTGGAAGTCACAAAGATTAATATTTAAGTTTTAAATGAAGAAAATGTCCAATAATTAGAATTATCCAAAAATGGAATGGATAAGTGGGAGAAGCTGTGGAGCTTACAATATTGATGATCAAGTGAAGAAGGCTGGCTGTGGGGAGTGTTATCCTCAGGTGGAATTCATGTTCATTCTTCTAATGGCCTCGGCAATTCCTTCCAAGTTGGCCTTTTATGAATCTAATTTTGGGATTCTACAATGGATTTCTGTATAGACTTTTTCATAATGACAATAACTCATATTTTGGTTGCCCTTTGAGGCTAACAGAGTTCTTTCCTCATCATCTGGTGGGGGCTAGTTGTTCTGAGTCCATTAAAATGACTATACATCCTAGATTGGTCAATGAGGCAAACATTCCTGTTTCTAAGTAAGGCACCATTTAGAGAATGAGATGCGATCAGGCCACAACATCAGTAAGACTGGGATTCTAGTCCAGCCCCATGCACACTGAGTAGCTCTGTGGCCCTTGGGTAACTCAATTCTCCTCCCATTGGCCAGTATAATCTTAAAAAGCATAAAGTGAAGAATAATTACTGATCTGCATGCACTCATTATCAATGTATGAATTGCTTCCCAAGTCCCTTTTTATTAAGATAACGTCATAGGTCATTCCAGAAGAAAACAAAGGAAAACTTTCCAGTATCGGGGGACAAAATAATCATAGACATTTAGAGCTCCGATAGACTTCAGAGATCCATAGGAATGTTGTTTGATTTTGTTACTTTTTTCCAGTCATAGACAATGGAAAATAAGATTTCCTAAAGAGACCCATAAAAATAGTACGATGGTAAGAAACGCCAAATATGAGGATCTCAGGAGTGAGAGAAAACATAGGAAAGCATATGACCTGATGCAGAATGAAGTAATCAGCATCAGGAAAACACTATTACACATTGATTACAAGGAAAGAACAATGGAGCACACTGAGCGTTGTATGAACATAATGACCAAGCCTGGAGGGAGCTGTAAGGCGAAAGAATAACTTTTCCTTTTTGGATTCCAGAAGGGGGGAACCAGGCGAGTGGCGTGTCAGAGTTTTTCATCAGATGAATTGGATGTGGCATTTGGTTTTAGTAAACTACATTTTTTCTTTCTAACCTATTTTCCAAAAAACAAAGTCTTGATGGGGAGAGGAGGAGAGTAGCCTATTGAAAATTAATATGGCATAAAACTGAAATGTATCAGTAAACTTATTACAAACAATCCAATTGCATTCCAAATGTGTTTTTTTTTTAATTCTTAAATATTTCTTTCTTGAAGTCGTTAAATATAAAATTCTTTTAAAATGTCATATAATTAAAATTTCATATTTATTTTAGGGAGTTATTTTATATGTACTTAAAATAGTCCTTTTATATGTTGAAGTGAGATTTGGGAAATAGCATAGAACAGCGTAATTAAGGACCAGAAAAACAACACATCTCTCAGTCATGCTCCTCTGTGGTCTAGACCTCCGTTTGACTGAGATTCGGCATCCTTATGTAACAAGTATGGGGACACAGTGTGCCTCGGTTATGGGGAATCTGTATTTGCCAAGCCTGCCAACACACTGCTGCTGTGCTCTTGCCATATTCAGTCTCGAAATCCTCCTAGGATTTTTCTAACAGCCATCCATATTTTAGAGGCACTCGGTGTCCAATGCAGAGTGGCTAAGCCTGAGAAGATTTTGCAGATTTTCTCTGCCATTCACCCAGTGTCCTTTAATATTAATTTGAATCACTACTGTCCCTGACACCTGTCACAAAACAAGGGCCCGTCAAGCTGCCAAGATATCATGAATTTGTAACGGACACACTCAGGCTTGGAAGAAAAGCAATTTATCACTTATTTCTCCTGTTTAAATGAGGAATAATAAAAGAACTCTGGCCAAACTTTTCCTTATTAAAGGTGTGAAGTTTAAGGGATTAAGATGAGACGTTTTTAGATTTCTGGAAAATAAAAACAGCTCTAGTAAAAGAGAACAGGAATACATTTCAAGGAAGCAGGCCTTTGTACAAATGACCATTTGACCATGACCAGACCGAAATTCCAAAGTTCCCCTTTGACCCTGATGCTGTCAGCGATGGATATGAACAGCAAGATTCCCAAGTGCACGATGCCTCTTTCCTACTTTTCATCAAGCCCTCCTGCGATCCCTGTTCTGGTTTGGCTGCATGACTCCCGTATTGGGCAGAGTTGTTCCATGGGAGCTAGGATTGAGGATCATGGGATCTCAGGATTTTAAGGGTCATTTGTCCTAATCTAAGGTCCAAAGAGGTTGAGAGATTGGCCCAAAGTCACCAAATGTGTTGGTTGAAAGGGGACAATTCTGACTGGATTTAAACTCCTCCAGGGCGCGGAATGTCACATTTTGGTCTTTGTTCACCCAGACCCCACACAGAGCATGGCACCTGTAGGTATTTCATAACTGTTCTTTGAATTGTCCTGAATTGAACCAAATTCTGCCAATCCAATTTGCCAGGAGCCTGCTTGCAGTCATGTATCCAGACCCAGTAAAGCGTAAGAGTTTCCAACAGAACTTGGCTTTGCCAGCTACATTGTGAAGAAGAACACTAAACAACCTTGGAGTTATGGGAATAAAAATTAGAATTTCGTGGTTGTGGATATATTTCAATTATTCAGCTGGAAGGTATTATAGAAACATATACAACATTCCTTTCCCCCCTCTGGGAGGAAAAAAGAAGCCTTATGTCCTTTCTCACTAACTTTTCCTCTCTTTCAATTCTTTAACTTTTGGCCAGGTCCCTGATCCCTCCTGCCCAGCCCCACCCACACCCACACCCACAACTCTCCCGAGGACAAAACAACCCAAACCTCCACCCAACTAGGAAAAATGCCACTTGCCCTAAGTACATTGCAACAATAGGAAGGGGCTAAAGAAAGGTCACAAGTGAACCAAAGCCTTAATGAAGCATAGATTCAGGTAATTATCCAGCAGGAAAATTATCATGTTTCATTTCAGACAGTTAAGTGTTACTGAGCAAAAAGCAGAAGGCCTGGAGGCAGGAAGAGCTGAGTTCAGATGCTCCCTAGTTGAGTGACCCAGGGCAAGTCAAGAAGCCTCTCTTTGCCTCAGTTTCCCTGTAAAATATGGATATAATAATACCTACTTCCTAGGTTGTTGTGAGCTTCAAAGGAGACACGGTAAGCACCTAGAACAGTGCCTGGCACACAGTAGGCGCTATAAAAGTTTTAATTATTACAGAATTATAAAGCTAGGCGCATACCCTCTGAACTTTAAGGTACTAGAGATGGAAAACTCAAGCCTAGTTACTTCTCCCCAGTTTCTTCTGGCCTCAGATCCACAGTGGATGCCCTACAAGGGTCGAAGCAACCCTGCCTTTCATCAGAGGCTCAGCCAGCTAGCTTCATCACACATGTTTGTAGGCTTTTTTAAGTATCTCAGGTCAGTGTAGCTAGAATCGGAATGTCTCCATTGGCCTTTCAAGACATCAAGGCAAGAGTTGGAAGCAGCTTCAGGCAGAGCTGGCTTTAAGACTTTGGTCACCACCACGAGACTCTCAGCAAGACAATCTCTCGGAGCCTTGGGTCTCCTTATCTTAAAATCCGGATGATAATAAACCTTCAGGGATCCTCCTGAGGCTCAGTCTCTCTCCAGTAGTTCACGAATGTAGAAGTGCTAACTCCGCGCCTGCTCCCAATGATGATCATAACAAAGAGCATTGCTAGAGCACCTACTAAGTGCCAGGCCCTGTGCTCCACGCTTTACAAATCTGATCTCATTTGATCCTGGAAAGGCGGACGCTATTATTACCCTCACTTTAGAGTGGAAGATAGTGAGGTGGATCAAGCACCTTCTCCAAGGTCACAAGCCCGTCAGGGACACAGGCCACCGTCTCACCCATCTGCCATGCCAGTTGTCCCATTAACCAAGCATTAGGGACCCACACCTTACTTACATTGCCTAGCAGTAGGCAATCCAGTATTACTCGTTTAATCAGGTAAGGCACTTCTAGAAATGCCCACAAGAAGCCCCAGTGACATGGATGTGGATTGTTGTATTCACAGTGCCCTACTTCTGTCATTCAAGGGCCAGCCCAGCTACATTTCCAGAGCTCTATCCTCTCCATTCCATGTTGGCAGCAATCATTTGTCAATGACATCAGTCAAATCAATCATTTCAGAAGCATTTATTGTCCACAGCATTCCAGGCACTATCCTGGGCAATAGAGGAGGCAAAAAAACAAAACAAACCAAAACAAAAAACTTCTTGGAGCCTACATCTATTGGGAGACAGAGAGATTCTCTAAATACAGGGAATGTCCCCAAAGTCTAGCTTAAAATTCCTTTAAGACCTTCATATATAATCATAAAAAGAAAGTAAAAATCAGCCGTTTGGGAGGTGTAGTAGGCACTAGGAGCTGAGATAATCAGGAAAGGCTCCCTGCACTGTGGGATGAGGTTTGAGCAGAGCTTTGAAGGAAGCTTGGGATTCTAAGGGGCAGAGGTTATGGGAAAGTGCATTCCAGAAGCCTTGGGCTTAAAAGATGGAAAGTCTTGTATGGCTGCCATGAAGGAGGGCAATGTTTCTGTTCCCTAGAGTAATGTGGTAGAAGACAGAAGGGAGTTTGGAGTGAGGCTGTTAAGGACTTGCCATGCCAGAGATGGCTGTATTTCTTTCTCTTATAAGTAATAAAGAGTTACTAAGAATTTACTAAGTAGGGGAGGGATGCTGTGGGACATGTGCTTCAATAAAATGACTGGAGCAGCCTTGTGGAGGACAAATGGGAAGAGGATGAGCCCCAAGACAAGGAGATCAATTAGAAAGACCAGTTAGGCAAGGGGTGATAAGGGCCTGAAGTAGGATGAGAGGGACAAAAGAAAAAAAAGAGGAGGGTGGATATGAGAGAAGTAGAAATAGAATCTAGAAGAGTGTCTGTCCTATACCATCCAAGCATTCTGTGCTCTGAGCATTAGAACAGTGGTTGAGGGAGGCCATGTTCAAATCATGGTTCCTTGAGCTATTGTAGAATAAGTCTTTTAAATGTCCTATATTACATTAAGAAGAGATTCTCACCCCTGGAGCCTGAACCAAGAATGACAAAGTGGGTAATACACTTTAGATAGGAATATCAAACTTTCATAAATCTTCTATAACTCTGGATGACTCATAGGGCAAACCAGAGCCCTGCTGTGACAGTCAATTATTAGACCTCCAAGGGTCAGTGGGTACATTAATATATTCATGCATTATCCTTCAAGATGAATCTCATCACATCCCATTTGAACAGATTGAAAAGCACTTCACAATAATTATTAGAGCATTAATATATTTTCACAGTGTCAATTAATGGCTTTGGTAATCTGTTGGATGTAATCATAGTGGTTATAATAAATATAACATAATGCTAAAAATCCTTCTTCTACCAATAAGAAATGAAATAACATAAAGCCATCGGGAAGTAATCAGGTCCCTAATGCCCTTTGTAGAGATGAGAGTGTCCTTCTCTATCCACGCTGGAGGTTACCATTTTTAGCAATTTCAGGGTGTCCCAGAAATGCAACTATCTCAAGTAGGTCACAAGCACTCTCTAATTGTTCTAACCTCTCCTTCATGGCTAAAACCAAGGTGCTTTGGTCTTTAGTTCTGCTTTCCCGAGAATTTCTCTTTAGCTGCAAAAAATGCACATTTCAAATGTTAATAGTCAAAAATATCCAATTTCCATTTCAGGATAATCAATGCATTGCCAACCCCAATGGCTCTTTAATACTATTCGCTTTTACTATAAATCTAAGACTTCAAATGTATAATATAAAGTATGCGGCAATGTATAAGGGACTTTGGGAATTTATTTTCCATTAGCTTTTTCTTATTAAATGAGTTTATGGTATTTTTTTTTATGGATTCTATAGCCTATACCCACTTATTTAAAGTGTATTTTTCGAGACCAAAGTAGATGGAAATGATGCAAGTTTTAATTCTTTATACAATTGCTCTGGGCATTTGTGCTTTAACTGCTACCTGACTCTCTTCCTGCCCTCAGAAAAGAAAGCCTTTGGTATTTAAAGGAACTCACCTATCAGTATGGGCCTCTTCTAAAGTCCATGCTTCATTCTTTGTTGACCCTGTACACTAGTGGCTGTATCAGCAATGCAGCATTCACAATGCCTACAGTATGTTGATATGGTTATTAATCACGAAATGTAACAGGCTCTCTACATAAGAAATACAGCTAGAGCACTCATTTAAATACCAGAAAACAGAGTCCCCAAACCAGAAAGTCAAAGCCAGCACAGTAGTGACGAAGTTGACCCATGTGGTTAAAGTAGCAAACACCCACATTCTCAAGCCTTCAAAACAGGACCGGCTACCTCAGGCAGAGAGGCTCCTCTCCTCAGCACGCAACTGCTCCACACCCAGGCAGCTCCCAGCAGCCCCGCCCCAGGCAGTCTCAGCAGGAGTCCTTAGCAGAGATTCTGGGTGGCTCAGAGGAAAAGGAGTTCGCAGTTCCCCTTAATAAAAGGATTTGTTCTGTAAATCTTGGACTCAGTCAAAGGGTTGCAAAGGAGAACCTAGAAGGCCACATTTGGCCTGGAGGCTGAAGAGTCCCCAAACCTGAAACTCTTGAATCACAGAATTTTAGGTCATAGCAGGTGAGAAATGTCAGGGAAAATATTCCATTTTTAGTTTCTTCAGAAATATTAGTGAGCCTACATCTCTCTAGTTTTCAAACCTTTTCTAGGTTTATCTCCTTTGGAAGGTCAAGTACAAAAGGCCTCCAAAGGGAATTTAATTAAGGTGGGGGCCAAAAGTTGGGACCAAAATACTTCTTGTCAAAAATATTGTTGACTTCCACATCACCTGAAAGGATGAGACTGTGATCCACTTAAGTATCCTCTTTGTTCAGAAAGAGTAAAGATATTGGCCCACAAAGAACTAACCCTTTCTGAACTGGTGGGGAGGGAGCACTTCATAGAGTAACTCCAATTGGAGATTTGGTGATAGTACTTAGGTATTGTTGTTCTGGAATGTTAACCAAAAAAAAACTATGAGGGTGTGCGCGCGCCTATGTGTGTGCCTGGTGTGTGTGTGTGTGTGTGTATGTATGTGTGTGTGTGTGTGTGTGTGTGTGTGTGTGTGTGTGTGTGCATATACAGATTGGATTAGAGGGAAGAGGGAAGAACAAAGTATCTGTTAAGCACCACTAGTGTGTCAGGCATATTATCTCATTTGATCATCAAAACCCTATGACATCGGTGCCTTTACAGTTGAGGAAACTGAGGTAGACAGGAGCTAACTGATTAGCCTAAGGTCACATAGCCAGAAAGTAAATGAAACTTCATTTGTACTCAGGTCTTTCTGAATCCAGGTTCAACAATGTATTTACCGTGCCATCAAGCTACCTACAGTAGAGATATGTCTGAGGTTATGAGGGACTGTGAAAGGTTGGCCATTTCTGTCTCTACCTTTGAAATACTGAGATTTAAATTAATGTTGAATTGATAAAACTTGTTTCTAGAAGATAGGCATAAAATATAAGATGTAATAGTATTTTTTTTTTTGCAAAATTCTTAATGATTTGAACTGTCTAGAAATGGATTGAGCTGCCACAGATAGTGGTGTTCCTTGGAGGTTTTTTAAGCATATGTTGGACAGTTGCTTGTCAGAAACATTATCATGGGGATTCCTTTCCTATATGGGTTGGAACAGATGGCTGCTAAGGTATCTTCCAACTCAAATTCTGTCATTCTATGATTCTAAGGTTGGAAGATTCTTTTTAGAATAAACATACATGTATCCCCCAACTACTGAGAAGAGATGTACACTTGGATAGTATTGTTACTATTGGTAGTAGCAGTAGTAGTAGAAGTAGTAGTAGTAGTAGTAGTAGTAGTAGTAGTAGTAGTAGTAGTAGTAGTAGTAGTAGCAGTAGTAGTAGCAGTAGTAGCAGCAGTAGCAGCAGTAGTAGCAGTAGTAGTAGTAGTAGTAGTGGTAGTAGTAGTATTTTAATTAATGGAGAAACTTTCTGAATCTGTATTGACTGTGTTGGATGGGCAATTTTCCAACCTTTCATAGTTATGAGGTTCACCTTGCCTACTGAAGAATCAGAAAGAAAACAATTCTGAATCATAACCCTTGCCCTGAACCTTTATTATCTCTTTTAAGAAGTTAACCTGATATTTCTGAGGGAAATGCATTGGATTATTTATATTCAGATAACACAGCAGCAGTGACAAGGTTCTTGAATCTCTCACAGATGTTGGGAAGTCTCCATACACTTGTTTTAATGATCTTTATTTATGCTTTTTATCTTATTCTCTGAACTTGCTCTCCAAGATGGGTTGTAAAATTCATGTAATATACAAAAACAAATGGCACATCAGTCCTTGCTGCTCTTGTTTTGGGGTTTGGGTCAATAAGGCAACAGAATACGGCTTCCTTGAGTTTCTGAGGAATTGCTTAACATATGTCTAGAGCAGGGAGAGAAACCACATTTTTAAGTGATGGAACGAGTCACCAACTCATTTTGGGACAAATAAATTGTTTTACCTTGGCAATGGAGTTCCTATTAAGCAAAATATTCTTTCTTTTCTGCAGTGTGAGATTGGCTTTATCTTGATAGAATTGGAATGCTGTCTTCCACAGATGTGATCCATATAGATTATTTCCCTGATAAATGCAAAACTAACATGTTTATTGTTTTTGCTGTCGCTGTCCACGCAGCCCTCTTTTTTTTTTAAAGCAATATGGAGTTTCAGAGATTTCACTGCTTCCATTCCTTCCACCCCTTCTATCCAAAATGAACCAGATATCAACATTAATGGACTCTAAGAAATGGAAGGGGATAAGGTTTCTACACCAATAAATAAACATAACGAGAAGAGTTATACTTTTTGACTCTGATCAGAAGAATTCTTGGTCCTATATTTCCATTTGCATTATTTCCTTTGAAAGCTGCTAGGAATCTAGTTATCTCATAAACTGCTGTTACCTCAAACTTTGTTACCATACATGGCAAGCATTGAAAGCATGTCTTTTGAAAATCAGTGCTTACTTTTTAAAATAATTAAGCTTCATTAAACATTCTGGCTATGTGGTCATTTGCATTCAGATATAAAAAGACAAAATTTTATCCAACTGAGTGGCTACTGTGAATATTATCCCAATCATGTTTCTAGTAGTTCAACTACTTGCTTGGATGATACTCTTATGAAGGTATTTCATCTATATCAAGGCTTTCTGGTCTTTTCACTTTTATGAATGAGAAAATATGGAAAAACTCATGTAGTCTGATGGGGAAAGTTGTAGCCTTGGATTCCAGAGGAGCTTGTTTAACTGAGACACTTGGAGCAGAGTTGCTACTCTCTACACTTCATTGTGCCTCAGGCAGTTCCTAAGAATTTACCTAGATTAAAGGATTACACAGAGTTCTCTACCTAGAGTTCTCCAACATACCTAGTATTCTCCAACATAATGAAACTGCATATGATTAGTATATGAGGTAAATTATGAGCGATAATCTCTTGTCTTGACATAACAGCAATTTTGTAGTGATTCTAAAACTGAAGCTAATTATTTTTCTCAGGAATTTTTAGCAGGTCCAGCTACAAAATACAGAAATACACCCCCATTCTATTATGAAACCCTAATCTGCTTATGTATTAGAAACAGTGAAAAAGTAAAATGAAATATAAATAATTATTTTGACTACCTAATATGTCAAGCGATTAACTTATTGAATCATATGTATCTTTCAAAAAGTTATAAATATGATAATAAAAATAATTTCATTTATCTCTTATGTATCATTGAAATTGACAAAACTCAGTACGTTATGCCATTAAATCCTCATGACAACACTATGACACAAGGACAATTGGTATCTCTAGTTTAGATATGAGGAAACTGAGGTTAATAGGTGTTCCTGAGTAACTAATGCTCCCATGACCAAGTTCCTGTGGCAGGATCCAAATTCAGTGCTTTCTGACTTCAGAATCCCCATTCTATTCAATCTACCACCTATTGCCTCAAAGTTCGAGTTCCCTGCTCCTGTCTCCTCAGATTTAAATTCAAAATACAGTCATCTCTTTACAAAGCAAAATCAATAACACAGAAATCTCTTCCTAGTGGCACCTAATGCCAGGCTTGGAAGACCATTATTAAAGTTATTTCCTCGGAGATAATGAAATATGTGTCCACACTGGCGACCTTGATAAAAGCTTCTTGGGTCAGGGATTCTAATCCTAGTGCCCAGCAGAATGCCTGGCACAGAGCAGGAATTTATTGAATATACGTCGATTAATTGGTCAATTACCTTCATTTGTTGCTTGATCAACCTCACTGGTTGATACTTTTCCACTTCTCCATTGGCATTGCTGGGTAATTGGCATTACCCATGGCAGAATATAAACTCCTTCAGGGCAAGGGTTGTTTCACTTTTGTCTTTGGACCTTTACTACCTAGAATAACGACTGGCACCTTAAAGGAACCTGATTAGCATGTGTTGATTGATCGCTTGATTGAAATCTTTAAGAATGTAAATCAGCTGGTAATTTGCCTACCCTGGCCAATCAAATTCTCAAGGTCCTTATTCTGTGAAATGGGGATTATAATGCCTGAAACACATGCCTCACAGGGATGCTATTAGACTTAAATGAGATACTGTATGTAAAGTATTTGGCATACATTAAACCACTCTCAATTCATTTTATTGGGCTTTAAGAACTGCTGAACAAAATGGCTCATGGAATGGGAGAGGTGTCTGAATTTTGTGAGAAATCCTTTGTGGTATTAATCTCCCATGAATTCTTCTAATATAGATAAAAACAAACAACATCCAATTCAATATGGCAGGATGAACTTGAAAAGAAGTGGGGCACAGCTGGAAGGTCTTTGAGAGGCAGTAGAGAGCATCCACTAAGACTGCAGCTGGAGCCTCTTTAACTCCAACAATGGGAAATTAGGACGAGAGAGCCTAATGAGTCTATTGAAGGTAAGGCATGAGTATGTTCCCTTATTCTTGTAGTTATCTTGTCAAGAGGTAACTTTAAAGCTTTAGTTAAAAGAGGGGGGGGAAATATCCAAATCCTAATTAGCTCTGATTCTTAACCATTAATCTCCACCATCTCGGATGCCCGTTTTTATTTATCATAGAAGCAGAGATCTGAAGAGCTAGAACTGCCTTTCCTTCTATGTCATAGCCTCTCCTGTCCTCTTCCCCTTCATCCCTGTCCTTTGTTAATCAACAAGGAACTCGGTTCTTTCTGGGAACCAGGGTGCAAACTATCCAGGTATTGGTTGATTAACCACAGCATTTTGAATATCACTCAAAGGTGAAGAGCTGACTGCAGAGTACAGGTGCAGCTCTGGGTTCACATTGATAAGTAAGTGGGTCACTGCATCCTTCACTAAACCTGGCTTCCCAGTGGTCTTGAAGGTGAGGCTCAAGTTGAAAGCATCACAGTGCTCTGGGATAGAGGACAGAGAGCTGGTGAACAATACACAGGAAAAGTTAGTGACAGACTCACATAGATGGCTTGCAAGGTTTAAGTCATTTGCCTCATTAAGCTAGAGCATAAAAATAAAATAAATTCAAAACATTATTGATGCTAACATTTGGTCAAATTTTCATTTTTGTATTGTGATTTTTTTTTCTAATCTTTCTTTGATTTTTTTTTTGTTTGTTTCGAGTTTCCTTTTTGGGAGTTTTTAATCAGAGAGAAAAAAAAGAAATGCTAGAAACTCTTTTTTGGTTTTGTTCTGTATTGTTTTTTTTGTTTTTTAGTTCCAAAATGATGCCATGGTCTTCATGGTCTTTCTAAACTAAGTATGTTATCTCCAGATTTGGAGCAAGTCATTTCTAAGAGATAGTGTGATCAATCTCACTGGCCTGCCACTTGGGGTTTTGTACTCTTGAGCATTTGAATAGATTTAAATTTGTCTGATCTTTCATACATGGATTCAAAACAGGCTCATGCTGTGCAACAATCTACTATAAAGAAGTGTGCTGACTGCTAAGAACATTCCCTCACTTTCCAAGCTATTAGAATGTAGCAGTTCAATAAAATTTAGAACGAAGAATATATTTAACTCGTATATTTTGGAAAAAAATGATGTTTTGTCAAAACTGTATTACCTTGTTTAGATTTTAAAACAACAATATATTTGAGGTTCTTGCAAGATATATGTGTGTGTGCACATGTATATGTATATATGTGTATGTATAATATGTGTATATGTGTGCATATATGTGTGCACATAAGGTTTATGTTTATAATATATGCAGACAAAATATTTAGGTGTATATATACATATACTTTTGTGTTTGTGTATATATGTATGGGGAGAAAGGGGGGGGAGCCCACTTCTTTCTCTCCAACGTAAGCTCGATTTACAGAAGCCATTTTAATGTATGACCCAATAGCAGTG
Organism: Pseudochirops corinnae; assembly: GCA_028646515.1. Classification (NCBI taxonomy): domain Eukaryota; kingdom Metazoa; phylum Chordata; class Mammalia; order Diprotodontia; family Pseudocheiridae; genus Pseudochirops; species Pseudochirops corinnae. Next base: position 359,223,004 of record CM053586.1, read on the forward strand.
AGTACGAATCTATCAAGGTTTCATTCCTTTTTCCCCTCCAACAGCTGCTACCATCTAAGAAGAAGCAGGTGTTGATGCGTGAACAGTGTTACTGCTAAAAAGAACAGAATATTTGGTGATGACTTTTCTCCATGAAATATTATAACAAAATGCTTTAAAATTCTCCAAAGTGCCCAAGTAGAAAGTCAAATTAAACTTTAAAAAGTACAAAAATATCTGAGTGTTTTAATTTCTTTAGCTTCTTTCTGAAGCCCATGCCACATACTCCATAGTTATGGAATAGTGGGTACCAGAAGATACACTGTTTTCCCAAGGTTCTGTTCTTTTTAATCAATGAATTATTTGTAGAAACCATGCTTCTTATTTTGCTAAACACTATGTGTATTCAATGCAATGGGACACTGAAGAAGAACCAGTGCTTGACCATTCCAAGGACACAGCCATTGAAATGGACATATGTGATGCACTATTATGCCACTACTTATAGGGCCATAGAGTTGAAACTGGCAGGGGCTCAGAGGTAATAGATAGGGTCACTGTCACACTACAAGGGGCCAGGCAAGGATAATGCTGAAAATCCTAGGGAGACAGGTTTTGATTCCATATTCCTAGTGCATAAAACAGTGCTTTGTTCATAGTTGGCCCTTAGCACTATAAATGCTTTCTGCTTAAGTGACTGAATGCAAACCAAACATTTCTAACAGTGTGAATGATCAGAAATGGAACAAAGCCACCTTGGAAGATAAGGAGTTCCTCATCAATGGATGTCTTCAAGCAGAGAGAGCCTGGTTGGCTACTTCCCTTTGATGTCATATCGAGACCTTCTTAGTGATATGGGGGGAAGTGAATGTCTTTTATCACTGCATTCTGCACATGCAAATGTATGAGCTTATAATATTACTAAGCATGCATGACAAGATCAATAACCCATGAAGTGAATGCACTTGGCTTAACAGGGTGTTAAGAAATCTTTGGTGTGAACAGGGAACTTTTAAAATGTTAGAGTAACAACCACACTCATAAAATGAAGGACATTATGGCAAACTTCAACTTCTCTTTGGTCCCTCTTCTCTTTCAATGTATTTACCTGCCTTGTAAAACTCAGTACATGCTTTTGACCCATAAGTAGTTGTGTCTGATTCTCTGACCCCATTTATGTTTTCTTGGTAAAGATTTTGGAGTCCTTTGCCATTTCCTTCTTCAGATCATTTTACAGATGACGAAATTGAGGAAAACAAGATGAAGTGACTTGCCTAGGGTCACCAAGTAAGTGATTGAGGTCATATTTGAACTCAAGATGAGTCTTCTGGATTTCAGTCTCTCTGCTCTATGGTGCCACCTAGCACCCACTCTATGCTCTACATAGTAGGCATTTGATAAAAATATGTTACATTATATTGGGTTATCTTGGGTACTGTATGTTGTCAATCAAAGCCCTGTCATATTTCAGAATGTGTGGTGATATAATGATGCATGTAAAAAGACAGAAAATTGTCAGAGATAACACAGAATATATAGATAGATATAGATATAGATATAGATATATAAAATATGGACCAGTGTTTATATATATATATATATATATATATATATATATATATATAGGCAGCGATAACACAGAATATATATATATATATAAACACTGATCCATATTATAAGACTTTAAAAATACACACACAAAGTAAAACAATGAAGCTGATACTTTAAAAGTACATCTAGGTCCAATGACGAAACATACATGGCTCCGTACAGAGGTGAGGGGCTGCAGATGTGAAATACTGAATATTGTCAGTCCTGAGGTAGCAGATTTTGCTTCATTACTTTTTCTCGGCTCTGAGGGAGGGTTCTGTGCAGGGGGAGATGGTTGCTGTGGAAAGGATGCTGTTAATCAATGACTGAGATATTTTCTCTCCAATCAACTTTCATGTTATGAGAAACAGGTCAGAAAAATATTGGGAGTAATTGGTACATCTCGAATGCCCCCTTTCATTTTCCCCTTGATTTGCTCATAGACTCTGTGAGTCTCCATAGGTTGTTTGGTTTTCCTATGTGCCATTTACAGATCAATATTTGCTAATAATTGTGAGGATGGTTTCCAACATCACATTGTCAATTTTCAGTGTGGAGCGCCCAGAGAGCAGCAACCATCTGTTACAGTTGTTTTGTTGGCACATGAGGAAGCTAGCCAAGCACCAAGAACACATGTGAAGAACATGAATATGCACACAAAAGCACACACGTGCACAGAGCCATGTGCCCTTCTTATGCGCATGCTCAAACACTTCCTGGAGTCTGGAGATGCTAATGAATGAGGACATGGGCATGTGCAAATCATAGCAGCCAAGTAGCAACAAAGGCTTCCTTTGCCAATGCTTCAGCCTTAGAAAAGACCTTGGAGTTTCGTTTGATTCACAGATAGCTTGGTGGTGATTAGAAGAACCTGGAGTAAGGAAGACTTGAGTTCAAATCTGTCCTCAGATACTAATTAGTGATGTGATATGGGGCAAATTCTTAACTTATTCCTCCTCCAGGAAACAAGGATAAGAAAAGCCTCTGCCTTGTTGTGAGGATTACATGAGATACCATTTGTAAAGTGTTTTGCGAAACTTAAAGTGCTATATTAATGCTATGATGCTGCTGCTGGTGGTGATTTAACAAGTAGATTTCATATTTTATAGAAAAGCCAGACATTATTTTCTTGGTATCTTGGGGTAACAGGTAGAGAATAGGTGTCAAGTCAAGAGAAGCTGTATTTAAGCCCCACTTCCAATGCTTGCTGGCTTCAGGAATGGGGGTTAATCACTCCCCTCTACCCTCACCCCTCCCCAGTATACTAGGAAACTCAATGACTGGAAGATGCGGAGAAATGCCAACCTGTATTCATAGAGGGAGTTCCCTGTCACAGTGAGATCAGGGACCTAGTATCCATGTATATTTCTATTTACATTTTTAAACTAATAGTCACTTTATATGTTGATTTTTAATAAATTCAATAAATTCAGAGTCACAGAGTAATTACAGTTAGAAATGTCCTTGGTGGCCACTAAATTCATTGCAAATCTGAAAGGCATTTATAACATACCTGACTAGATGCCATTTAACATCTAATCAAAGTCCTCTAATAAAGTGAAAAACAACAAAGTGCCCAAGACAGTAGATTTCAGAAAGTGCTTAAGAAAAGTTTATTCACAATTGACTATTTCCTGAGTATGTATTATATATGTGAATGTAATTCTGGTATCATTGATATTAAACAATTTCAACCTGAGATTCTCAATTTCAGCATTTGCATTGATTATTTAAATGTTACATCTCTGATATATAGCTCCTTAATGTCTGAAATCTTCTGAATTTGGAGAATTTGAGCAGCATCTGCAATCCATCCATATAAGGAACTCCTTGCATGAGAACTCCCTCAACCAATACACATTTGAACCCATTATAGATTTTAATAGAAAATTCACAGGACACTCCCTGTATCCCAGAGAAGTTTAATTACTTGCCCTTCACCACACATTTCTTAAGTGACAGAGATCTGATCTGAACACAAATCTTCTAGATTCAAAGCCCAAGCTCACTTGTTCTCACTCTCTCCCTCTCTCTCTCTCCCTCTCTCTCTCTCCCTCTGTCTCTCTCTCTTCCTCTCTCTCTCTCTCTCTCCCCCCTCTGTCTATATACAAATATATATATATATATATATATATATATATATATATATATATATATATATATTCATATATAATGTATGTGTGTGTGCTATGTACGTATTTCTTCAATATGTTTTATGCATTAGTTATTATTCAACATTAATTATTGTTGCAAGCATATATTTGATAACTAGATATAGTCTATGGAATTTTCTAAATCATTCCATATATAAATATACATATATGTATACATACATACACACACGTACATATATATACACACATCTTGAAATTGTCATTGCTGTTGCTGTGCTGTTTAGAAACCAATGTCCCTTAAACACTTTGAATGAATGTGCCAATATCTCCTCTAAGATCCAGTGCTACAAACATGGCCCCAGCCAAGGGTCACATTAGCTTGAATAACCAACATCAGAAGTGACTTCCATAGGTCTTTAGAAGAATAGTGGATGAAAACTGGAATTATGGGTGATGGCATCTCCATACTAAGTTTTAGGAGATTTTGGTCAAGAGTGCACAGAAGATTCTCATGAGAAAACTGAGGTGGGGCTTACCAATGGCACATCTTTTTGCAGAACATCTTCTAGGGACATTTTACTATCCGGTGGTTTTTATGTTTTCTCTCTTATGTTTTTGCCAACCAAATTTGAAATCATTAGCAATTGGTTTATTCAAAACATATTTTCACTTTGGTATTTTTTTAAGACAGTGACTGTTTTTGTTGTTGCTTTTGTTTTAATTTTATTTTTTGTCTTTCCTAGTGCCTAGCTCATGGTCTGGCATATGCTTGGCACTTAATAAATAATTGCTGATTTGTGGAGGGATAGGTATTATATTGAACCCCCCATGTGAGTATGTGAACAATCCAATGATATTTAGTTTAAAAGTTCCATTTCCCGCCATGAGAATCTGTTTCTTTTATGTGATGTGTTTAAAGGACAGCAACAACTTGGGTATCATCAGCATAGAAAAGAAAAGACTTATGCAGGGGAGTATGAAAGCCAATTTATTTGAAAGTCTGTCTCCTATAAAATGGATTAGTTTTGTTCTTCTTGGCCTCAGGAAAGAGAACTAGGGACAATAGGGAGAAATTGTCATAAGGCAAAATTTCAGCTCTCACCAAGTAGAAGAGTCTGGAGAAGCAGTGGTTCCCTTTTCCTGCCCCACTGGCTAGATTCAAGCAGAGGCTGCATGTTCACGTGTCTTGCATGTTTTAAGAGGAATTTACTTTGAGGTGAGGATTGGATCTGATTGCATCTAGGGATTCTTCAACTATGAAATTTTGTGGTTCTATGAAATACAACATACTGGCCTTGTCTTTAGCAAAAAGAAACCTTAGTAAGTGATTTCATATCAATTAAACCTTTCAGAAAAGTCAGACCTCATAGGACAAAAATCCTGACAAATGAAGATTTTTTTTTTCTTTTCATATTGTAAGGAGCAGTGATTCCCCCCATGTGGTTCCTTCCCCTAGGTAGCAAGGAAGCTGCTCTCTAAATCATGATAAGTCCTTGGGACTCACTAAGCTAAAACCTCATTTCTTTCCATCTAAACTTATGATAAGAGTCTTTGAACTTAACGAGTCTGGCCCCTGGATGACAGCTCTAGTCCATCACAAGGCTCATCTCAGCCAATAAAGTCATCACAAATTATGCAACCACTAAGCCTCATTGTGTCATGGAGCCAATAGATTGGCCAAATCTTTCCTTCGAAAGGGGTTCCATTTAATCTGAACATACATTTGTTAATTAAAAGTTAAGAGTCATCTTAAAGTAATGCTAGAAAGGAGCTAGGTAAACAAAATGAGAAAATGGTGTAAGAGAAAGTGTTTCTAGCAAGTGTATGAAACGAGGGAATCTGAACAGAAAAAGACAATTTTAAAGATGCTTGATTTGAAGAAATTCCCTTTAGCTAATCATGAAGGGATACCACTGCAGAAAAAATCCAGTTGGAAGTTCAAAAGTGAAGCATCCATGGATTGGCCCAAAGTAGCAGGTTAAATGGAGTAAAGGTATCAGAGAAAAGGGTCATAATCAGAACTTACAGTAGATGGTAGTTTCTAAGGGCTGTTGAGGATTTTTCTTTTTATCAGTGAAACAGCACCTACTCTGCTGGGGCCTTCTTTGTTACACTGCCCACTCATCTTAAACTTTACCCATCGTTAAGTATTCTGCCTTTCAGGAACACTGGTCTCTTGGCAATTCCTGGCACATGACCCTCCACATTCCATCCCAATGCCTTTGCAATGACTTTCCTCCCTGTCTGGAATGATTCTTGTTTCTTAGAATCCATGGTCTTCTAGGAGATGGAGTACTAGGCCACCTTTGACTGGAGGGTCCTGCCATCCCTGCAGTGGATGGATTCTGGCCCATTCTGGATTTATCTTCTCTTTGTTTCTATCATTTCTTTCTCCCATTTGAATGTTAGCTACTCAAGGAGAGGGATGACTTGTATTTCTCTTCTGATCCCTGACATTTAGCAAAGTTTATTGGAAAACACTAAGTACTTCATAGATGTTTGTCAGTCAACTTTTTGATTGACAAAAATAAAAAGAGCTTTTTTAAGAAAATAGTATCTCTTTAAACATTATTGTACATTTTCAACCAATCACCAAACATTTATGGAGTTCCTACTACATGCCAGACACTGTGCCAAGCACTGGGTATGCACAAAGAAGCAAAAGACTGTCTCCAGGGAACTTAGGATGTACCAGGGGGAAGCAACACACCCAAAATTTACATGGAGCGAGCTCTATACGGGATACGTTTTAAATTGTCCTTGTTAGAAAATGCTAGGCATCGGAGACTATCACATTCAGTGTACACTCAAGTAAGAACAAAGATGTTTAACAAACACTTTAGCTTTAATATCAATTCTTGGTAGTTTATGTTTGATAGGACAAAAGACATCGAAGTTCCTTAAGCTTTTTATTAACATGGCAGTTTGGTAACCAAAGCACTACCAATTCGAAGCATAAAAATGATATTTAAATAGTTTCAATTTTCACTGCTTATAACTCAGCATTTTTTTAATAATGGATTTTCTCCATATTAAAGAGTCACTGTCAGAGTGAAAATATATACATTAAAAAGTAACATATTTGGGGAAAATTCAAATCAGGGAGATAGTATATCTATATGTAAGGATATACGGAATAAATACTGCATTTGGAGGGGAAATTACTAGCCAAAGGGGGAGGAGGGTAATGACAAGGAGGAAGATTTCAGCCTGCCCTTGGACAGCAAGGAAAATGTCCTAAGAATGACCACAGCATTGCAGATGGAGAACTCGAAGGGATCTTCAAAGTGAGCTTGATCCAACCCTCATGTTACAGAGAAGGAAACTGAGACCAAGGGAGGTAAAAAGATTGGCCCAAGGCTGCACAAACATAACGTCCCAGGGAAGATTTCAACTGAAGTCTCTGGATTCCAAAGGCAGTCCTCCTTCTACTGCCTCTATAAAAAGGGACCTAGATCCACTGGTACTTGAACCCCAAATGCTTTTGCAAGCAAAGAGACGTGATGACCAATTTTCTAGAGTTTTCTAGAGATCAAACATGTAGTGGGCTTTCAAGCAAAGGTTTGCTGACACTTTTGGAGATTCTACTTCAGATACTAATTAGACTAGATGGTTTTAGATGTGCCCTATCGAAGTGTCTGAAAAGGAGAGAAATGAGAGAGGGAAGAAGGGAGGGGGGAGGGATGGAGGAAAGAAGGAAGGAAAGAAGGAAGGAAGGAAGAAAGGGAAGGAGGGAAGGAGAGAGGGATGGAGGGATAAAGGGAAGAAAAGAGGGAGGGAGGAAGAAAAAATGTAAAGAGGGAGAGGAGAGAACCTGTGATGGGGACAGAAGTATTTTGGCACAGAAACAGAAATCACTTTATGCACAGGACAAAAAAAAAATAATAAAGCCATTTGGAAAATTGAAAGGAATTTGTCCATCTCAGCCTCCCACCACTTAAGTTTTCATCTGAACAGATACTGCTTTGCTGAGGCAGTGAATTGACTTTAGAATCAAAAGGCTAGGGTTCAAAGACTTATTCTCTTACTTACTACCAGGGTGATTTTGGATAAGTCACTTTATCTTCCTGGGTCTCTTCTATAACATGAGGTGGTTGGACTAAAGTCTTGAGTGTGGCCTAACTACTCCAGCAGTTTGGCCACAATCTCACCTTCTCCCTAGCCACTGAGATGTTGCTGGGGACTCTGGCTTTCAGCCTGCTTGGCATTAGATGCAGCAGCCCTTGTGTCTTACTTCCTTGAATGAAAATTCTTCTCTTCATCCTCATGCCCACAAACTCACTAATTCTGCCCTACATACCTCCTTCACTCCCTGAAGGAGGAAGGCATCCAGAAAGATCCCTGACTCCACTCAGTCACACACACTCAGGACAATTTAAAACGTATCCCTATAGAGCTCTCTCCATGTAAATTTGGGGTGTGTTGCTTCCACCTGGTTCATCCTAAGTTCCCTGGAGGCAGTCTTTGCTTCTTAGACAAGTTTAGACAAAGACCCTATGCCAGGGCAAACTCAGGGAAAATAATGAGTCTAAGAGGCAGCTAGATGGCTCAGTGGATAGACTGCCAGACCTGGAGTCAAGAAGACTTCTCTTCCTGAATTCAAATCCAGCCTCAGACATTCACTAATTGTGTGATTCTGGAAGAGTCATTTAAACATGTTTGCCTCCGTTTTATCATCTGTAAAATGAGCTGGAGAAATGGCAAACCATTCCAATTACTTTGCTAAACTCCCCCCTCCTCAACCCCCCAAAATTGGATCATGAAGAAGTCAGACCCAATTGAAAAGAGATTTGAGAAACAAAATTCACTAAAAGGGAAGAACTGGGTAGAAAGAGATGGGAGATGGAAGGAGTCAGATTCTAATTCTTTATAATGACGACAAAGATCATCATCATCATCATCATGACAACGTATTTACCCAAAGTGACAACTTTTGAAGAATAATTTACATATGTTAATTTAAGGAATTGATCCTCACTACAACCCTGCAATCTGGGTACCTTACCACTTCACAGATATGGAGACTGAGGCTCGGAGAGGTTAAGCACTTTATCTACAGTCACATGGCTATTAATTTTGAAGTTACTAATTTCAAGGCCAACATCCTATCAACTACTTCACACTATCTCTCCACAAAAACATTCTAACATTATAGCTACTCGGCAATGAACTAATTGCTATAAATTTTGTGAGATCATATTACTAAATAAAAAATTAATTTATTGGGTAAAACATAAGCATGATTTTATTTACCTCATCATAATCATAATAATAAATGGTCCTGCCCTTGAAATTGAACAATTTTATACCACCATTCAGAATTTATCTGGAAACTCAGAGGTCTTTCAGTAATTCCTAAAGCACTCCTAAATAATAAGTATTCTAACTCCCCCCCAAAAAAAAACAAACAGCTACAGGAACCAAGTACCGATAATATTAAAACGGCCTAATCCAAAGCATAATCCTTAGCCATGATGGACCGTTTCTAAGGCTTAGACTGCTATTTTTCTTCTCCAATCTCAAACTGTTCCGTTAATAACAAATGTTATGAACATATATAAATCAATCGCAAATGTCCCTCAGCGACAAGTCCAGATTTTACCTTATGGATTGCATCCTTTCAATCCATCCATCCTTAGTTCTCTAACTTGCTGCCTTCCTTCTTTGGTAGGGCTATCCTCCAACATCTCTGAGTCGAAATCATCTGCTTACTTAATGAATGCTTTAGCTTCTTGTCAAGAGTTCAGTTCAGCTGTTCACTGATAGACAAGTCAGTTTGAGCCTACAGCACTAACCTGTTAGAATAGCCTTTCCATTTGTATCTGGTGCTGACCTGAATGGTGGCTCTGGGCAAAGCAGAGAACACCAGGCATTCTCCAAGAACAACTCCTCACTGCTAGCCCAACATTGGATTCAGCTTGTTTGGTCCCCAAACTTTCTTCATTTTTTTAAATTAACCTTTCATACAAATGAATACAATGCAAGCAATGATCGAATACATTAAATTAGGTATCGTGATGTCATATGTGGTAAAGAAATCACATTCATGTCTGTCAATTGGGCACTGGGGAAAGAGTGGTCATTATACCCCCTTGTTATGCTATTTTTCAGTGATGCCCCTAAAATGTGGTGCCCAACTCTGAACATCATCCCGCAGACATTGCCTGATCAGTACTGAGTACACGGTGACTCCTTTCCAACATCTGGGCACTGACCTTACATTAAAACAACCAAAATCTAGACTAATGTGAATAGTACCTTCATCACATTGTTTGGTCACATGAAGGTTTACAATTGCTTTTCTGCATCTGAATGCAAGGTTTTATAGGGATCCTGCTTACCAGGAATTATTTGGTATTATTTTAAAAACATATTTTTTTTCATTTTGCTCCTTGCATCTCTAGAACCATGTGCAGTGTGTAGCATATAGTAGGATCTTAATAAATATATTTTTCATGTGGAAAGACTTACAGGAACTGATGCTGAATGAAGAGAACATTGTACACAGTAACAGTAGCATTGTGTCATGACTAAGTTTGATAGACTTCGCTCTTCTCGGCAAGGCAAGGATCTAAGACAACTCCACAGGCTCATGATGGAAAACGCTGTTCACACCCAGAGAAAGAGTTATGGAGTCTGAATGCAGATGGAAACAGACTATTTGATCTCTTTGTTCATTTGTTTTTTCTTCTTTCTCATGGTTCCTCTCATTGCTTCTAATTCTTCTTTATAATAAGACTAATGTGAAAGTATGTTTAATATGAATATATATGTAGAGCCTATATCAGATTGCATTCTGTCTTGAGAAGGGAGGAGGGGAGGGAGGGAGAGAAAACTCAGAACTCAAAATCTTATGGAAGTGAAGGTTGAAACTAAAAATTAATTAATTAATAAAAATAAACATTTTCAACTGAGTTTCATTTCATTTTGGTTATTTTGTCCCAGAACTATAGTCTATTAGCATAATTTAGAGCCTTGATTCAAAATGTATGGTATGAGCTGCCTCTCATGATTTTGGTAATCAAAAGTTGTGAAATCCAGCTCAGTAGGGCCATGGGGGCTGTGTGCTTTTAACATTTTCACTTTTTAAAAAATCATTTTAATCCAGTGTTCTGGTTTTCTTACTACAACTTGTACTCAGGCCTTAATCATTAGAAGGAAACCATATATATTTTTTTAATCCAGGCCCATTGGGTTTAGGTTTTTTTTTTTAATTCAACATGACATTTATATTAATTCTAGTTATATCCCTTAAGATACAATAATAATAATAATAATAATAATAATAATAATAATAAATAGCATTTATGTAATCCTACATGCCAGGCATTGGACTTTACAAACATTGCCTCACTTGATCTTTGCAACAACCCTGGATTCATTATTATTATTATTCTATTTCTTATTAATATCCCGTATCATTATTATCCTATTTATTATCCTTATTTAACAGATGCAGAAACCACATAAGTAAAGCAGCTTGCCCACGGTTACGCAACTAGTAAGTGGCTGAGGCTGGATTTCAACTCAGGTTCTTTTGAATCCAGTCTCAGTGTTCTATCCACTACTCAGCCTAGTTTCCTCCCAGTAACCAATATCACATCTCCATAGGGCACGTTAAACAAATACTTCTTCAGAGAATCTGAAAAATCTAAGAATTGGAAGGTTTTGCAGTAACCAGCTAATATAAGCCTCCTCAATCTACTTGACACTTGACCATCTTGCTAGCACCAGACGAGGAGAAGGCCACCACCTTTCAAGTGGCACATTTCATATTGGAGGAGTTTTAGATGGTTTGGATTTTTTTCTTACATCTAATTACAATCTTCCTTTCTCCCATTTTTACCCATGATTCCTTAGTCTATTTTCTGATGTCTCTTCCCTTTCCCATATAACTTCCTTTCAAATAACTGACTGGAGCTATCATAGCTTCCCCCAGCCCCCATCTTGTCATCTCATTGATCACCATTCTTAATTCTTTCTGTTCATGTTTGTAGAGAATCACTTCAATGCAACTCCTTCTCTTCATTTCCTTCCAAAATATGTTAGTAATTTCACCAAGGTTTTTAAAGTTTTCCAGATCTGATGTCAAACTCTGCATTCCATAGATTTATACTGATCAAGTTTCTCTTCTGACCTGTAGTTCTAACACAGAATTATGCCTGACACTTCCCAGTGCTCAAGAATCTCTTCCAAATTTAGTGAACTTTAACAAATGTCAGTTAAAGGTTCACTGACAAATTAGATGTTAGCAGAGAGACAAATGAAAGATTGGACATGAGCTTAGCCAGAATCGAGGGGCAGGAGTTCTCTCTGGAAATGTGCCTGTTTAAAAATAATAGAAAAAAAAAATTGATACAGGGTTTGTAAAATCAGTCTTAACAGATAGAATTCCCAGTTTGGATTTCCTTATAACTAAAGATAAACCTAAGTCACTTTTAGTTTGATAGATACCTCCTTACACATATTTGGTGATTTTTTTTTGTTTTGTTTTTTGGATTGTTTAATAAAATGTGGATTATTCTCCTCCATTTATCATGATATGAAGGAGAAGGAGGCCACTGCCATCCTGTACTCCTCTGGAAAGGGATAATGCAGTGACCACTCAAGGGTCACTGACCAAGTAGTTCACACTCAACCCATCCATTAAAAAAAAAAAATGAGGATTCCCACTACCCATTGTTGCTTTGGTGAACCATCAAAATCATTTCACCTGTGAGAAGTTAGCTCAACCAGTCCAAGCATGGACTGTCTGTCCATTACAGAATTTCATCCCTGAATGAGTCAATTGGTTTCTCTCTCTTCCTCATACACAGGTGGAAAGTTTTTTACTGGTAAGTAATCTGGATGATGGTTGCCCCAGATCACAGAGGTATAAGGCTAATAGGTGGTTGGGTCACTGTAAATTCATCACCTCAACCAGAAAGGATGTGTGCTTGTGGCCCACTGCGAGGTCAAGGCTATATTTGTTGCCAAAGACAGTACCACACCTGAAGTCACTTGACAGTGTTTAATTAGAAGACAACATAGACTTTTTGAATACATAGTAGTCTGATGTCCCAGAGATTCCTTTTTTAAGTAAGATATTGACACAGTCCTGGGAAAACCCTGAGCTATATTTTTAATTTTCAACACTCTTCTTTGCACAGTGACACTGTGTTCACTCATCCTTGTAAGAGATAACCTTGGCAGCATCATTTAGACTGCAGCAGAACATCACCTTGGAATGATAAGCTATGATCAACATTGTACTTCTCTCCCACACTTTATCCCTGGTTTGGTGGTCAGGAAAAGAACCAACAAGAAAAGAGAATGAAAGTGAACTGGATCATGAGCAAAAGACTTCATCTCGGGTTCTCCTTCCTCTTGCCCTGCTGTGTAGCAGTCAAGTCTACCTGCGGGGAGAGTACACGAGAAAGAGACCCGTGAAATGGTTCCCAAACCATCATTAGTTCTGTGCCTTCTCTCTATTATCTCCAATTTGTCATGTAGAGAGTTTGCTTTGTATGCATTTGTTTGACATAATCACATCTTCATGAAGGAAGATTCATCTGGCAGGGGCGTGAAGCATGAATCTTCAATATCTTGGCTGTGTGGCACAATGGGGCACTGGGTTTGGAATCAAGGAGAACTGCATTCAATTCTCCACTTGAACATTTACTAACAGTATGACTGGGCAAATCAGAACATCTGTGCCTCAGTTTCCTCTCCCGTAAAATGAATGGTTAGTCTCTCTAGGCTAGTGGTTCTCCACCTTTAATACTCATATGTGGCAGTATCTGCATGTGGTTGGACTTGCCTGGAGACTGATAGAGGAGCGGTGTCTCAGTTCCTAAGACCATTGGAAATACGTCTTTTCCAATGGTCTTAGGCGACCCATGTGAAAGGGTCATTCTATCCCCAAAGGGATCGCAACGCAAAGGTTGAGGGTCTCTGCTCTAGGCTATTCCAAATCTGGATCTGTAATGTAACAACCTTACATTCTGCTCATAGTAGCTAGAGTACTGTTTTTCAGGCACAGTGAGAACATTCAATAATTAATTGTTGGATGAACAAAAGATTGAATGAATGGTTTAATCTGTACCTTTATTATACCTATATCATAAATGCAAGTACACACTAAGTTTTATGACATTTAAGAACTTAGCACCACTTTTACGAGTGAAAAAGGAAACAAATTGCTTTTTAAAATGCCTAAACTTGTATCTATAAATCCTCCAAAGTTTTATTCTCATTCACAGTAAGCAACAACCACAGTCTAGGCATTTGTTTACAGCTGTATAAGTGATCCATCATTGGAAGTGCCCAGATTCATACCGCTCCCATGGCGCTAATCACACCCAACTTGGATGTAGTTACGGTATTTGCTTCCCATGGTATGGAGGGACAGAAAGAAGGACAAAAGGACAACAGAAGAATTATGAATGTCCTCTGCTTCAGGCTGGGCTGGGTTGGCAGAGGAGACTTCTTTTAGGTCCTCTCCCACCAAGTCAAAGCCGAAAGGACAAATATCAGCGTGTTCTGCCACGAGGGGAGAAGTGGATGGAGATTAAGAAGTGATTTTCTTTGAGCCCTGCTCCTTCTTACTGAGATGACAGAAATATACCAGCAAGCAGGTGTAAGGATTCAGGTCCTCACAGCCATTTGAAGCTGTCCTTCTGCCCTTCCCGGGATCTTCTGGGGATTCGGCTATAGATGCCTTACAGAAGGGCAAGTTCGTAAGCCAAGAACAAGCAGAAAAAACCTTGGTGTTTAAATGTAGGCTTCTCCGGAGCTGATTCTCCCATCCAAGATGCTTCGGAAGTTTTAGCAAAACTGATTATTGCTCCCATTCTTCCCCATCTGTCACGTTAAACTATTCTCTATTTCGTTTTTTTTTTTTAAACAAGAACATTATTTTAATTAACACCTATCAGATGCTAACAATATGCTAGCAATATAAGCATACAAAAAAGTAGGATATAAGCACATTTTTGTCTCCACGTAGATTTTAAAGCTTCAGCTCTCCACTTTGCAAATAGCTCCTTAAAAAAAAAAAATCAATGCATTTCTAACAATTGGGACAGAAGCAGTAATGGTCTCTCATTAATTCTGGGAGAGGGAAAAAAAGGCAGGGAAAATATCACCCGTGCATAATAAAAGTGCAGAATGCTTTCAACAAAGACAAAGTAGCCCAGCTCGCCACTAGCAAGCTGGCCTGCAGAACTGTGTGGGGAGCAAGCAATTTCTTACATGGAAACCTTAATAATATGAGTGAAACATTTCAGCTGAATGCTGAAGGGATCTTGGCTCAGACAATTGATCTTAGAGCAAAGCTGCCTTAAAAATAATGGGTGTATTTCTGGGTGTTTATGTGTGCCTGTATATTTGTGTGTGTGTGTGTGTGTGTGTCAAAGTGTGTTTGTGTGGCTGTGTATTTCTCTGTGCATTTTTATGTATGTGAGTGTGTATATGCAGTGTGTGTGTGTGTGTGTGTGTGTGTGTGTGTGTGTGTAGGCTGGCAAATGGAAATAACACTAGTTTTGAAATCCTAGGATTTGAGTCCAATCTCCCTTCTAACACTTAACTCATTACCCGTATGACCTGGGTAGGCTAATTAAATTCTTTGGACTTCAGTTTGGATATTTTTAAAATGAGGGTGCTGGACCACATGGCCTCTAAGAACCCTTCTAACACTACATCCAGGGTCCTATTAAATCAAGGCTATGTTGATGTGACTTGCCTATTACCCTAGAATAGATTTCTTGAATATAATTACTAAAGTGTTCATTATTTAAACCAAGTGGTTCCTTATTCCCTTATTATAAAAATAAGAACTTTCCAATAATTACTATAATGGTATAAATGTAACAATTTAAAATATGCTAGATATCTTCTAGGGACAGCTAGGGGCATCAGTGGACAGCTTGTCTGGCCTGGAGTTAGGAAGAGTCATTGTTGTGAGCTCAAATCTGACCCCAGATACTTACTAGGTATGTCACCCTGGCAAGTCACTTAATCCTGTTTGCCTCAGTTTCCTCATCTGTAAAACAAACTGGAGGAGGAAATAGCAAACCACTCCACTATCTTGGCCAAGAAAACCCCAAATGGGGTCGCAAAGAGTCAGCCATGACTTAAACGACTGAACAACAGCAAGCACTATTTGCAAAGCACTGCATTAAATTGTAAAGATTCTAGGCTAAAAATGAACAGTTCCTGGACTAAAAGAGTTGAGTTCTCTTGAGGAAACGGCCCACAGAAAGATGTTAATTAATATGGCCACATGTGGTTATTTGGGGGATGGAGGCATTAACAGTTGGGAGAGCAGGAAAGACTTCATTTATAAGTTGAAGCCCAGGCTGAACTTGAAAGTAAATCAGGGCTTCAAAGCAACATAGATGAGGAAGAAATTTAGTCGAGGCATGGAGCAAATGCCTGAGCAAAGGCCCCATAGAATGGGTACACAAGGACCCAGTGGACAGTGGAAAAACAAGGGGAAGAAGAGTGATGCTTTTAGGCCATCCTCTTAACCAGAGGGAAAAAGCTGCATTCATCTTCTCCAATGAGAGTGACCCGTGTTAATAATTCTGTTGTGATGAGACTACCAGATACCAGTAATGCATCAAGTTCTAATGGGCTCAGGGCCATAAGGCACTCTTTTTTAAGGAAAACAATGGCTTGCAGTAATGGACCTCAATATGCTACTTACCAGGTGTCTATAAGCAATCTCATGGCTACGTGCGCAATTTCTGAACATTCTATGTTAATTGAAACTGAAATGCTGGTTCTCTCACTGAAAACAGGAAACAAATGATAAAAAATGCAGAAGTATGGAAAGATAGTAGGTAGTAAAATAGTGGAATCTCACCACTGGGAAGGAGCCTGGAGGCATCTTTTCCAACCCATTTCTAACAGCATGGACCTCCTCAACATCATCCCTTCGAGATATCATCCAACCATTGTGAAAGACTTCCATAATGGGAAGCTTGCTACCTTCTGAGGAAGCCATTCTCTTTCTGGATTGTTCTCATGTTTAGGAAGACCCTCTCCATTCCCCAACACTTTGAGCTAGGGACTTCATACACATCTTTTTCCTCGGTTCTTCCTTGTTTGGTCAAGCAAACAAATTCAATTTGGATTCTATGTGGCAGATATGGAGATATTTGAAAATTATGGTTGTGGTACCCCTAAGGCTGCTATACTACTACTACTTTCTCCTTCTTCTTCTCCTTCTCCTTCTTCTCCTTCTCCTTCCACTTCTCCTTCTTCTTCTTCTTCTTCTTCTTCTTCTTCTTCTTCTTCTTCTTCTTCTTCTTCTTCTTCCTCCTCCTCCTCCTCCTCCTTTTCCTCCTCCTCTTCCTCTTCCTCCTTCTTCACAATCATCATTCTCTTCAGCAAGTGCTCATGAAGCAAAGTACCAAGAGCCTTCTCAACATCTAGCTGCACTCTTCCAACATGCTCCAATTTGTCAATGTCCTGGAGTGCCCAACACCCCAGATGTGTTCTGAACAGGGTGGAATGGAGTCAGGCTGTTGCTCCTGACACTCTAATGCTATTAATTCAGTCTAAGATTTCATTAGCGTTTTTGGCTGCCAAATCCCACTAATGACTCATATTGAGCTTGCAAGCCACTAAAACCTCCTGGTCTTTTTCATATAAATTACTGTCAAGTCATGTCTCTTCTCTTCTCTACTGGGTGCAGTTGACTTTTTTGAACCTTGGGTCAAGGCTTTACATTTATCCCTTCTCCACTTAAGATATGAAATCTGAAGAAATTGATGAGCTTAACATTCGCCAAGGATGCTGTTTTTAGCCCTCAGAAGTTCAGCTAAGTAATTTTCTTCATTTTAATGCAATGTAATTTATTGTGATATTAGCAGTGTTCATGACCCTAAGAGGAATTTGTTCACACAGGCTCTGAAGAGCTCATGGCCAATATTCTCCTTGTCAGTCTCCATTTTATCGTTCACATAATTTCCAACGTCTTTTATTCCAACTGAAGTTATAAATCCCGATTTGAGGGCTTCCATGTTCTACCAAAGCAGTGGTACTTAAAGTTGGATGTGGGGACCGCTGCAGATCCCTAAGATCCCTTCAGGGATTCTGTGAAATTAGAACTCTTTTCCTAATAATTCTAAGAAACTTTCATTTCTCATAAAGCAAATATCAATTCATTATAAGCCAGATAAACAAAAGTTCTTTGGGGAAGTCTAAATATTTTCAGGCATGTAAAAAATATCAAAAAGATTGAGAACTAGATAATGAAAAGAATACAAATAATATAGCCTGTCATACAACACAGTGAATTTCAAAAGCAAATGTTCCCTACAGTAGGAGAGATGAGCATCACCTTTGTTCTAAAGATAAAGAAGCCGAGGCCCATGGGCTTGAAGGGTCTCAAAGAAAAGATGCCTAGATAGGAAGATGGCAGATGTGGAACTTCGTCCCAGGTTCTGATTCCATCACTGCAGCAAACATCCAGGATCAAAATGCCTGCTCTGAATGCTGCTCAGCTACTCAGCTATTACTGGATTTGTCTTGGACACTGAGTGGTGAAGTGGCCTGTCCCATGACCAGTATTTGACAGAGCAAGGACTTGAATTCAGGTCCTCCTGCCTTGAAAGACAGCTAGCTCTGTCCTGGGCAAGAATGTGTCTTCCTCATCAGTCAAAATGGAACAAAAGTGTATGGGGGGGTGGAGCCAAGATGGTGGCATAGAAGCAGGAACACTCCACAGCTCCCACATAGCCATCTCAAATAACCATAAAATATTACTCTAAACAAATTTTAGGGCTAGAGAACTCACAACAGTACAGAAAAACACATCTTCCACTGAAGGCAGCTTGACAGGTGGGACAGGAAGGGCTCATCACAGCATGCTGGGAGTCCATCCCAGCATGCTGGGAGTCTATCCCATCCCAGCCTGAAACTATGGCTTGACCCCGGGGTGGCCAGGACAAGTTACAGCTAGAGCCTTCAGGAGAGTGGATCAGCAGCAGCTGGGATGATTTCCAGAATTATCAAGCCATAAGGATAAGGACAAAGTGAAAGGTTATTGAAAATCAACTAAATTCAGGGGAGAGGGTCCAGGAAAATTGCCCTGATATTTTAGAACCAAAGGGCAAAATACAACTTGAAAGAATTCACCAATCACCTCTTGAAAAAGATCCCCTTCAAAAAATTCCTAGGAATGTTATAGCCATGTTCCAGAGCCCCCAGATCAAGGAGAAAATATCACAAGCTGCCAAGAAGAAACAATTTGAATACTGTGGAAACACAATTAGGATAACCCAGGATCTAGCAGCTTCTACATTCAGGGATCGAAGGGCCTGGAATATGATATTCTGGAGATCA
>CM053586.1:359242519-359284141 GCA_028646515.1 Pseudochirops corinnae
GAATTGCTTGTTTTTCCAGTGGGGGTGGGTGATGAAGGAGGAAGGGACAGAATCTAGAACTTAAAGTTCCATTATCAAATGTTAAATATATATATATATGTGTGTGTGTGTGTGTGTGTGTGTGTGTGTGTGTGTTTGTGTGTGTATGATAATAATAATTATTATTACCTACATGCAACTGGGAATTAAGATATACAGGCACTGGGGTAGGGAGATCCATCTTGCCCTACTGGAAAGTCAGAGGGGTGATGGGGGAGAATATAGGAGAGAGTAGATTGGGAGACAGGTTATGCAGTAGGATGGCTGTTTTGGGGTGGTGGGTGGGGAAAAGATGGAGAGAAAATCTGTAACTCAAAATCTCATGGAAATGAATGATGTAAACAAGAAAATAAATAAATGAATAAAAAAAAAGAAAAAAGTGTATGCCTTATCTATATTTCAAGGCTGCTGTGATCATGAAATGAGATAATATATCTGACCTTGTTCAGAAAACTATAAAGGGAAATATAAATAGCTATTATGGTGATGATTAATGGATTAAAGCATAAAATAGCGTCTTAAAGAGAGAAGGAAATTTGGAGAACATCTAACACAAACTCTTCATTTTGTAAATGATGCTATTTCTAACAGCCAAAGGGCAAGAGAAGAGGATGGACAGAAAACAGATTATGAAAGCAGCCAGGCTGACACCAAGAGGAGCAGAAAACATTTCTAATTTTCCTTCCTTCCTTCCTTCCTTCCTTCCTTCCTTCCTTCCTTCCTTCCTTCCTTCCTTTCTTCCTTCCTTTCCTTCCTTCCTTTCTTCCTTTTTTCTCTCTTTCTCTCTATCTCTTTGTCTCTGTCTCTGTATCTCTCTGTGTCTCTCTGTCTGCCTCTCTCTGCCTCTCTCTGTCTCTGTCTCTCTGTCTTTGTCTCTCTCTCTCTGTCGCTGTCTCTCTCTCTCTGTCTTTGTCTCTGTCTGTCTGTCTCTCTCTCTGTCTCTGTATCTCTCTGTCTCTTGGTCTCTCTGTCTGTCTCTGTCTTTCTCTTTCTGTCTCTCTCTCTCTGTCTCCGTCTCTTTTTCTCTGTCTTTGTTTCTGTCTCTCCTAGGACTCTGAGGCCAAATTTGTGATATCTGTAGCCCAGTGGGAGTGAGGCAGGAGGAATCTGGCATGGCCAGCCCCTTGAAGGACTTCCTGATGATTCCGTTTCCTCCCAGTCCTGACGAGGGGCCTGGGGATGAGGAAGCTAGTTGGTGTTTTCAATTCAATTCAATAAGCATTTATTAAATGCCTACTCTGTGCCAGGCTCTGTGCCAAAGACAGGGGATACAAAGAGAGGCAAAAGCAGCTCCTGTCCTCAAAGAGTTTACAATCTCATGGTAAACAGAGATATGGAATTGCACAGAAAACAGAGTAGAGGATTGAGTCAGGGAGATGCGAGTTCAAATTCTGTCTCATAAATTCTCTACTCAGGTGATGCTATGTGCTTCACCAAACCTCAGCCTCATTTTCCTAATACTATTCAGAGTGTTATATGCTGAAAGCAAGGTCTTTGAAGGCAGGGGCAGTTTTATTTTTTTTCTATACCCCAAGTGCCAACTACAATGCTTGACACATAGTCAATACTGTCTAAATATTAGTCATGTGCAACCTAATGTCAGAGCTACAAAATTCTCAGGATACCCCTAAATGCTATGATAAGATAGCTTCACTTGGATCTTCTAAATAAAACTCGTGCAATAAAAACTTCATAACCAGAAGTTCTGGATTTCTGAAGAACACGCAGGAACAATTCTTGATTCTAACTTTGTAACACAATTCAAGATTCAGGGCACTTGCAGACAGAGTTGAGAACTTAACTCAGCAATGAAAGTCAACCTGTAAGTGGTGTGATAGTGCCCAGAGCACTCAATGGCCGTGGAATCAGGAAGGTTCTTCCTGAGTTCAAATATGGCATCAGACACTGATGTGGCCCTGGGCACACTTAACATCTTAACCTCTGTCTGCCGTCGTTTTCTCATTCTTAAAATGGGGTTGGTAATTCTGCTATGCCTCTCATTGCTGTTGTGCTGAAGAAATGAGATCATCTATATAAAGAGTGACTTTGCAATATGATAAAGTTCTCCCATCTCAATGGCTACAGTCAGAAGGAAATTAAATGGACTTTGGGGAAAGGGATAATCTCATAAAGTTTCAAAGGAAGCAACAAAAGTACTCCATCTGTTTCAAGAAAGTATATCAATGTGCTTCCTTAGAAACGCATTCTCCGAAGATGGGCAGATATCGGAGGAAGAGGCAAATGCACGGCTTACGGTGTCTCTATTGGCAATGACGAATTTCAACGTTAGGACTAAATTATTTTGGAAAGTCTCATTAAAATAATGCATAATCCCTAGGAAACAGTAGATATTTAATAAATGCTTATTGTTTATTTATTGAATAAAACTTCCTGCCCTACTCATTCTTTTTGACATGAAGGTGTCCATGTAGACCATCTGGTGAATAGAACACAAGTTCTGGCAAGATCTTAACTGAGGGCCTGGCAGTGAGTGACAGATCTGGGGTCTGAGAACGAGCCAAACGAAATTCAGAGACACTCCTCTACAGGGTGCCCAGAAGGTGGGGTATTCTTCAGCCTTACTTCAAATGAGAGTAGGAGGAAAATATAGCCATGACAAAGAGGAAGATTTAGGTTTACTGTAAGGGACAAGTTCCCACTGATCAGAGCTCTCCAAGTTCCGAATGGAAAGTCTTAGAAAGTAGTGAGCCCCCCTCCTGGGAAATCTCCAAGGAAGAGCTTGATGGTTACTTCTCAGGATGATCTAGCAGTGACTGAAGCATCTTAGCTACAGAGGTGGAAAGGGCATCTGTGGGCTCCTGACCCAATGCTCATTTTGCTGATGAGGAAACTGAGACTGAGGGAGGTGAGGGGACTTGACTAAGGTTATCCAAGTGGGAAGATCAGCGAAGGATTTGAACCGCAGTCCTTGATATCAAGAATACTAAACTTGCCACTGTATTGTGGTTGCCTAGATCTCCTCTTGGGGTCTGGGAGTCTGCCTCTCCTTCTATAGAGGGGTTGTGTAGGACATCCACAGAGGGAACAGTTACCAGACCAAAATCCTGGATCATTGATGTATTAAAGGAGTTAAGCTATACAGTGATGGTGGCCTTGAATAAATCATCTCTTGAAGTTCACACTGAATCATCACTTATTCTGACACACACTCCTATTGGGTTCTCTTCAGATCTATATAAATTACTTTAAAGATCACTGTGATACCTACTCTTTTCTCTCTAAATCTTGGAACAATGACTAGCCAAGAGCAATAAAATGCTGACCCACTTAAGCAATTGAATCACCATCTTACTATATACATACATTGGCATTATTTAAGTGAATTTGCCCTGACAGTACTATTCGGAGTGTTATATGCTGAAAGCCAAAGTCCTTCTCTAATGCATTATTGTATTGTGAGGGTGACCCTGGGGTCTGGGAAGACCATCTAGTAAAAGTCCACACTGCTAGGTCCTCCCAAGATAAGTGGGATCTAGATAATGGACTGGATCTCTGCTGTCCAGGGACGGTCCAATATAAGTTTAAGAAGGCTCATATCTAGGCCTCAAGGTGATTAATCAGTAAGTCACATCAATGCCAAAGGATTATCTACCAAATCATAATTCCTAATGGGCTTCCAATCTGCATCAGTGAAGGGATTCCCTTCACAAATGGAATTAAAAATCCTTGAAGTACATTTACTCACACACATATACACATATATATAAATTAATATATAGAGAACTGCATATTCATGAATATGTACAAATTTGTATACGTACATATGCAACACATATGCCTATGTTAATATGTGTGCATAAACACGTGACTATATGAGTTCATCTGCATAAACAAATGTGTGTGCATACATATACTATATATTCCTACTTATGGTTATATACTGTACATCTCTATCTCTATATGTATACATATTATATGTATGTGAATGCTTTGGGAATATGTACATTGTATGCATGCACAAGCACATGGGCCCTTGTGGATATATTTACATGCATGTACACACATGTTTATTATGTGATGTGCATTTGTATATGTAAATGCTTATGTGTATAGACATTTATTGTTCAGTTATTTCAGTCATGTGAGACTCTCTGTGATGCCGTTTGGGGTTTTTTTGGGCAAAGATACTGCAGTGGTTTGCCATTTCCTTCTCCAGCTTATTTTACAGAGGAGGAAACTGAAGTAAACAAGGTTAAGTGACTTGCCCAGGATCACTCAGCTAGTAAGGGACTGAGGTCACATTTGAACTCTGGTCTTCTGCACTCCCAGAACAGTGCTCTGTGCACTATGGCACCACCTAGCTGCCTATGTATATACATAGGCATGCGCACGTACTTATGCTAGGTGATATGATGGATCTCACATATAAGAGTAATTACATAAATGTACAAGGCACACATAGATCACATACATGCATCACATATCACACAATGAGCATATACACACATAATGAGACCATGCATGTGTGTCTATGTGCACACACTATGTGTATGCATGGCACCTTTCTATACTTATGTGTGTGATTTACATAATAATATGACACGGGCTGGACCAGTCTGGTAATGTCATAGACTTGGGACCTCCTGGTAACCTGCCCTGGGTCCCACTGAAGCCTGTGCCCTTCTCTGCACATTCGAGCCTAGAGCCCTTGAGCAGCCAGCCTGGGGAGCCTGTGGGCCCTTCTCAGAAGAATAGACGCAGTGCATGAAATAGAATGCCCTGGATTACAAAGGAAACCAAATCTAACACCATCCACTTACTGCATTTTTAGGTTTAGGAGGCTCTGTCTAAAGGAGCTGCTGGACATCTGGAGGGGCTTAGGGCCTGACTCCTGGCTTCCCTATTTCCCAGGGTGGCTCAACATCTTCTAGGCCCTGCTGCTTCTTCTGTTTCTGTGTCTATCAGTGAGTGCAAAGTATTTATTAAGCACTTACCACATTCTAAAACCATAAATAAAAATGCTAAATGATTCACCTTGGGGGGAAGAAGGGGCTCAGGGTATGGACTAGAGACGTACAGGGAAGCCATGACTATCTAACCACCACACAGGCATCAGTTCCAATCCTCCTTCAGGCATTGTCTGACTTCTGGCTGAAAACAAAGTCCCTTCTTCTCTCTCTCAGCCTTGCTTTGTGCACCTGTAAAATGAAGAGGCTGGTTCTGTGCCCTCTGGGGTCCACTCCATCCCGAACATCTCCGATTCTACTATCCAGGAGCACCTCCTGCCTAAGTGAGTCAGTGAGATTGTACTTCCAGAGGGAGGAATCTCATTCTATTTTTACATGGCTGCATGCGAGTATTTTTTGATATAGACATGGAATATTTTACAGAGAAATAATTATCATGAGCAATGCAATTTTCTCCTGAATACCTTTTTTTTGCATGTGATGTTTGGGAGAGGCACAGATACTGTTCTGGGCTTGCCATTTCAAACTTTTCCTCCACAAACATTTATTCAGGGCCTCCTGCTTCCTCTGCCCTGTCCCTGGGTTACCCAGAGGCCTGCTGCTAGGTATCGTAAGACAGACAAGAAGAAATCAAAGAGGTTCCACAGAGGACAGAATAATCTTTCTTGCAGTGGGAAGATTAACTCCAAGAGATAAGTTGCAGAAATATCATCTATTCTAGGCCTTGCTCAAACACTAACTGTACAGTTTGGGATAGAGCCACAGTAGCCTAATATCACTGGTGTGTCATAGGATCCAGGGCTGGACATCACTGCAGAGGCCAGTGAGGGCAACTCACTCATTCTGCTGATGAAGAGACGGAGGAGCAGAGAGACTGAGTGATTATCCAGGCTCACAAAGGGAGTTGTCCCAATGGATTATCCAAACTCTGCTTGTCTTGCTCTCCTACCAGTGATCAAGGAACCAAAACAAATAAAAGACCACACTTCACTTAGGAATAGTGTAATGGTACAGTTTGACCCTCAAATGCATGATCCACATTTAAATATGATGACGAAGATGGTGATAATGATGATGATGATGGTGGTGATGATAATGATGATGATGATGGTGATGATGATGGTGATGATGATGATGACAGTGATGATGATGTTGATGATGATGTCTGGGTAGTTAACTGAATCAAAATTATTGTGCCTCCTTCTGCAGGAGCAATTACAATTTACAAATGTCTAGGAAAAGAAATGAACACCCTCCCATTTCTTCCATTCATTCCTTTCTCAATCATGAACACACACACATACACACACACACACACACACACACACACACACACACACACACACACACACACACACATATATATATATATATTTTTTTTTTTTAAGATCAAAGCCCCCCCCCCCCCCCAATTTTGGAGTCTGTGTCCATTAGCAGCACCCTTGAACTTTTAGCTCCCAAATAGGTCATTCCTGTGGCCTCTCCTGGCACTTCCAAACTATTCATTGATTGGGTTTCTCTGAGCCCTAATTACCTCTCCTCACTGTGTCATCTTGTCACTGTAGGTGCCTTGGCCTCTCAGTTTCTCACCCAATACCACTTGGCAGCACTCAGGAGCAATTCAACCAAATCATGATGTTGGGAGTCACAGACTCTTAAGATCTGTTACTTTTCCTGCCTAGAATGCCTCTGACAATGTTCTCAGAGTTTCATCTTCCCTTTGTGAGAAGAAAGAGAGCCCTGTACCCTGAATATTCTTCATATATCTGTTATGGTTTCCCCATTTACACTTTGAATTCCTCTGCCAGCCCCATCCTGTGCTAAGCACCTTCACAGGATCTTACCCAACCACCAAAAATTGGCTCACGCACAGCGTCAAAAATACCAGATGTAGATTCCTCCCCTAACACTGAAATTTT
This sequence comes from Pseudochirops corinnae, assembly GCA_028646515.1. Classification (NCBI taxonomy): domain Eukaryota; kingdom Metazoa; phylum Chordata; class Mammalia; order Diprotodontia; family Pseudocheiridae; genus Pseudochirops; species Pseudochirops corinnae. The sequence goes on from CM053586.1 coordinate 359,249,406, forward strand.
GAGTGTTCTGTTTTCCCCCTGAATTCAATGCTATACGTCGCAAGAACAGGAGATAATGAGGAGAGAGCAGCTCTAGGATCTACAAAGACATGATGTTCCTATACCACCTAGTATACATCTCAGCCCTTGGTGCGATTGGTGGGACAAGCCAGAATACAACAGGATGGAGATGGTGAATTATCAGGTTTTTTTTTTGCCACATTCCCCCTCAATATAAGCCTGGCTCTGTTCTCTCTCCACTTCTACTTCATTTCAGCCAATAAGGCCTGTGTAGGAGCTGGCCATGACCCCAGATACCATGGTGGGTAGCTCGCCATCCTCAGAGGCAGGAAGATGAAGGTTAAAGTGAAGCCTCTGAACATGCTGGCTTTGTAACCCTTGCTACGAATTGCTAAGGCTATTATTGGCAGAGCAGGTGCTCATCTTCATTGGGAGAGGGTATTTCCTCATTGGGAACAGTTGAAACCTAAAATCCCCATGGCTAGTTGGTGCCTGATTGATATCCCCTAGATTATTTCTTGATACTCTGGCTCTTCTTGTCACTGTTCAACTTTAAGAGTAGCATGGTCTTCCTTAAGAGTAGCAATATTAGGATTACTTCAAACAGTGTCTTCAAGAATTAGTGTTAAGTTTAGAATGAGTATATGCTATTTCTGGCACTGTGTGTTCTTGGAGAAGTCACTTAGCATCTTGGGTTTCAGAGTTTTCATTTTGAAAATGAGGATTATGGAAATTGATGATCTCTGATGTCCTTTTTGGATATCAAATCTATGATCTTAGAACCTTTGACTTCTGCTAATGGTTTTACCAAGGCAAGTGCCTTTACCTCTGAGGCCCTCAGTTCTCTCATTCAGAAAATGAGTATGATAATAAGATTCACATTACCAAATTCACAGAATCATTGTGAGGAAAGTGCTTTACAAATGTCAAAGAATTTTATAATTGTAAACTGATGTTATTATTATCATTAGCAATACTGTTGTTATTATTTCTTTTGTTTAACCAGAAATAGGGGATGGATTGGAGGGAGGAGAGACTTGCTGAAAAGAGATCAATTAGGAAGCCACAATAATCTAGGCCATGGGTGATAAAGACTTGAACTAAGGTGGTAGTGGTATGAATGGAGAGGAGTTGGATGAGAAATGTTGTAAATGTAGAAATGAGCAATTTCACCAATTTTGTCAATTGCTCAGTTGCCAGCAATGGGTTCCCAGCGTGGCACCCATTTCAAGTGCCATTTCTCTAATGAGGGCTTTGTCTCATACTGCCTACCTTCCACACCCAACACTAGGCACAGAAGGATAGAGAGCGGGGGAAACAGATTGTTCTGGAGTTAGGGGACCCTCTGCCTCCAATCGTCAGATATGTGAGAGAGTCTGCCATTTCAGGCCAATGCAGGAGCCCCCTCTCATTGAACCCTCCAAGCAATCAATCAAATTGTGCTGAGGACTGATTGTGACTGACTCTCTCAGCTGAGCAATTACATGCTGCAGTGTGGGAGAACTGAGAAACAATAAAGACTCACTTTTCCCTGGAGATCTGCAGAGTGGACTGGAGATAAGGAGGAGATAAACTGCCTAATATCAGTTGCAATATGGAAATGTGACTTCTCTGGCTGTCTCCAAGCTAGGGATTTCTGCAGCCTGCCCTCCATTTCTTCATTACCTTTGGAGGTCACCACCATGGGATAGGGGCCAGATGGAATAAAGGCAATGAATGATTTATCAGCTCCGAGTTGGATATTAAAAGCAATATCTCATGAAAACTCTCAAATTCTTACGTGCGTAGACTATGGCTCAGTAATGACAAATGCTAAATCATCTGAGTCCACATTTAAGAGATGGGGAAGAGGGACAGAATTGGAGTCCTGAGACCTTAGTTCAAATTTCAGATACTTGCTAGCTAGGAAGTACTTGATTCCTTGGATTCTTAGTACTCGCATCTTTCAAAAAGCGATGACAATACTTACATTACCTGTCCCGTCAGGTTATTGCAAGGAAGGTATTGTACAAGTGAAATATTATTATTAAGAAGAAGATATTGATTGTGGATATTCCTCCAACACATACCCTGCTGGATACCACAGAGAAGACAATCCAGGCTTAGGAAATGGTGCAAGCAAAGTCACGGAGGTGGAAAAGCATGAGATTTGTATGATGAAGAGTGAGCAGGTGAATTGGACTGGAGTATAGCCTAGGTTAATAGCTATTTTATGAAAAAAAAAAAAAGGCTGTAATGGAGGGAGCCAGTGACTCCAATGGGCCTGAATGGCCACTAAGGAGATTGGATTTGGTTTGGATTTTTTCAGCATGTTCCAGAGAATCTGTGTCCTCACCACCAGAGGGAGACCATACCTTTACTCATTCCTCCATTATCTAAGATGACATTTAGGAGTCAGTGCAGAAGGGTCTCTTCCATAGCCAAGAAATCCTATGGTCCCACTTATTTTTCAGTGTAGGACAACTGAAAGTGACGTGGTGATTCTATTCTCAGAGTCATTTTTATTGCATCATTTTTTTTTTTTTTTGTCTACAATCTCCTTTTAGGATTCAGAGGGCATTAATTGGGTTCTCCATGGCCACTTCACAAAACATTTCTTCCAAATCACTCACTTAGTGAATGAATGATGCAGTTGACTTCCCACTCCCTGCCCCCTACCTCCCCCTAACATTCTTCTGTGAGACATAATATATTGGTTTAAACAGACTGAAAAAATCAGGGAAGCTGAGGACTGAGTGGTTGAAATAGATAGATAGATAGATAGATAGATAGATAGATAGATAGATAGACAGACAGACAGACAGACAGACAGACAGACAGATAGATAGATAGATAGATAGATGGATGGATGAATGGATGGATGGATGGACAGGTAGATAGATAGATAAAGAAAGACAGATAGATGGATGGATAGATAGATAGATATCGCATAATATCCTTTGTCCCTCTTTGGCTCCTAATGATTATTTTCAGTTATTGATTTATCAATTTCATGATACAAACTAACATACAGAAAGCTCATAAATATTATTGGTATAGAGTTGGGAGTCACCATCGATATGGAGTCCAAATTGAGTCATCTTAAAGATGAGAATACTGATGGTCAGAAGGGGAAACTGATTTGATAAAAGTCAAATAGATGGAGGGTGGCAGAGCTGGCATTCACATACACGTCATCTCATTGGATTTGCTCAGGAAATATGTTCTATGAACAGTTATTTGCATGTTTCCTCTCCCTCTAACGTCCCCACTCCCACCCCTACCATTAGAAAGTGAGTTGCTTTAGGCTACGTACCATGTTTTCATTTTCTTTGTATCCTTAGGAGCCAGTACAAGGTCTAATCTATTTTTATGCTAATGCTAAGATGTCTTGATTTCTAATACAACAAATACAGATAGATAGAATTCACCTGAACAGAAGCTCTTGAGTGGGGCATATTCCATAATTGTCAAAAGTATACAAAGTTCTAGAGACAAACATTTTTGAGAAATGTTGATCTAAGGCATTTTTCTATTTCTATAGATGAGCAGAGACCCAGAGTAATAAAGTCCCTTGGCCAAAGGCATGTGGCTCAGGAATTCTGGAGCCTGGCCTCGGACCGGGGCTCTTCATGGTCAGCCCAAGGAACTTTCCTTTGCTTCTGCTTTGCTGTACACTGAACCCTTGACGTTCTCTAGTTCACATTCCCCCCCAGGTTCAAAAGTTCTTTAGTCATGGGAGGGGGGGTTATTTCAATAATGTGAAAAGGAAGAACAAAGATGAAAACAGCAAAAAATGTTTCATTAGAATGATCAGGCTTTGACTTTCCTTCCAAAAGAGATAAGAAAATGCCCCTTCTTCATTGCTTTGCAGAGGCAGGGGACTATTGGTGTGCAGTACTGCATACACTCTAAGGCTTGAAGTGTTGCCTAAGTTTGCTGAACTGCTTACCCATATTTGGCTCTTGGTTATTCTTTCTTACAAAGGCTGTTTCTGGGAGAAGGGGGATGAAGTTCTTGCAAAACCTAAAGCAGCTCTTTGTTTTTCTTTCTTTTTCTCTTTCTCCTTTCCTGTCTACCTCCTTCCTTTCATCTCTTCCTCCTTCTCTCCCTCCCTTCCCCCCTTTCTCCCCCCCTGTTTCTCTCTTTCTTCTCTCACTGTCTCTGTCTCTGTCTCTGTCTCTGTCTCTGTCTCTCTCTCTCTCTCTCTCTCTCTCTCTCTCTCTCTCTCTCTGTCTCTTTCTCCCTCCCTTACCCCCTCCCTTCCTTTATTTCTCCTACTTCAGAAAGATATGTCCTCTAGGCAAGCAATATGAAACCTTCCACAGGCAACACCCATCATCCCCTCAGTTATATTATGCAGGTCTGGGTGCCCTTATTCAGACATTAGCTAATAAAATTAACGTTTGGGAAGAAAAATCAAGTCTTGGAAAGTAATAGTGCAACTGTAATCATTAGATTAATATTATTTAAATAAACATGTAATCTGAATTGATTGAGTCTGCTGGTTTAGACCACTGAGAAAAGCTCATTATCTTTTACCTGTATTTGAACTGATCTGGGAATTCTATAATAGAATTCATATACCTCAATTAAAACAAAGATGAAAGGAAGGAAGGAAGAGAGGGAAAGAGGGAGAAAAAGAGGAAGGGAAGAAGGATGGAAGAAAAGAAGGAAGAAGGAAGGATGGAAGGAAGGAAGGAAGGAAAGGAGGGAGGAAATGAGGGAAAGAGGGAGGGAGGAAGAAAAGAAAAGGAAAGGAAAAAGGGAAGGTTTGCTAAATTGCTGGAGATTGAATACAGACACACAAACAAAAGAGGAAAGACTTTTGATTTTAGACCTTTGGGTCAATTTAGCTTTAATTCCACTAGGGATGCAATCTTGCTTCTCAATTTGCTGTTAATAAGCCACTTGGTCAAACCTGACCGAGTCAGAGGTCCTCAAGCCCACCCACATCCTTTTCTATGTTTTCCAATGTTCTTGATTACAAATGCTGGTCCCAGCATTCCCACAAGAAGAGTGGAAGGGGACACATCTGTATGCCAACATTGCCCACTGCCTTTCTGTGACATTTTCAGCTGCCTTAACTCTTGCTAATACCATCATTAAGTTGCAGAACTAGACTCTCTCCTCAAGATGGACCATTGAAAAGAATTGGTTTCATCAGTCAATTCTGAACATGTGACCATCCACATGGTTAAGACTGTACTTTATAACTATGGATGTAATTGTCCGCTTTCAGTGGAAACATGAGTGGGTCCCCTCCTTTTAATCTGAATTTTTCTATTCACTTTTTAGCAGCCTATGGGTTGTTTTGCTTGTTAGTAGGACAGTTCAGTGCCTTGAAAATAGTTTGTTAATTGGAATAAAATGAATCATATGTCTCCTTTTGTATCTATACTGTTATATGTCAGCTTTCTTCATCATCTTTTTGAGTTCAATATCATTGATTTTCTAGGGAGCAATTGAGAGGCAGTCTAGATTCTTCTGTTTAAACAAAAATGAATCCCTTCTAAATAGCCCTTTAAGTTATGTTACTAATCCTGGGGAGGTATACACAAATTGCCTATTATTTGCACACTATCCAAAAAAAAAAAAAAAGAATCAACAGAATCACCAGTTGGTCTATCAATATTGACCTTTTTGCAACTGGAGTGCAGGGACTATTTCATTTCTGTTTACAAACAATCCCTTTATCTCCACAATCGCTACTGTTCTCATCAGAAGTGTACATTTTTTAAAAATTCCATTTAGGCTAAAGTCATCCTGTGAAAGCTGAATGTTGACAAAGTAACCAGTTGGCATCTTGATTTTGAGTGGTTCGTTGCCAATCAAAAAAAGAAATATCTTGTTGCTGGCATGTGAATGTTCCCTTCAGTAACTGCTCTCCCTGAGTACCATAAATAGACTTTGATGAATCAAATACACTTTACTATCTGAGATGCAAAGATGAAATTAGTATCATATATCTCTAACATAAACTGGTGACCCCTTAATTATGGATTGCCAAAAAGCCAGGAACTTCAATTAAACAAAATTGATTGACTGCCTTCCCCATTTTCTTTCACTTTCTTAAACTTTGCTTAACATCAATCAACTCATCTTTCCTAGATCTCAGTTTCCTCATGTGTAGACTGAGATCATTGGAATAAATGACTTCTAATTCGCCTTCCTGCTTTTGAACTCTCTGATCTCTAGATTCTTCACCTACCACACACTCACAAATTTTCAAGTTATCTCCTCCAATACACTTTAGGGTCCTGCCAGAAGAAATTGTTTTGTTTGTTTTATTTTGTTTTGTTTTGTCTTATATACCCAGTTTTTAACTCTACATCTTGCATACAACAAGTGCTTACAAAAATTATAGATTGTGAGTATTTATTCAAGATCTGTTATCTGCCTGCCAGGTACTGTGCTAGGCATTGAGTATATAGACTTGGGAAACTCCAGGGGCTACCCAGAGCAATACATGCCAAGACAGAAGTCTCTCCTATAACACACTCCCCTTCAACAAATGTGATAATGTCATATATAGTTTTTGCTTCAAGTCTGTGATTTAGGGGGACCACAGGACTGGTATGGACAGTCGACTATTCTTTTGAATAGATCTAATCAATACAATGATTGTTAGGAAGTTTCTCTTTCATCAAGCCTGACTGTGCTTTTTGCAGCTTGCAAGAATTCCTCCTACACCTATCTTGAAACAGCGCAGAACATCCCTACTTCCTCATTTACAGAACAATCCTTTAAATAGATATCAGGACTCCCTAAATCTAATTTGGTCAAAGTTAAACATTCCTTATTCTTTCCACCTTATGGTTGTCCTCCTCTGATTATTCTCAACTTTGTCATTCCTTGAATGTGGCATTAAAAATTGAGAAAAATATTTCAGATATGTTCTGACCAGGTCAGCATGCAATGTACCTATCACCTGTCTATGGGAGGATGAAGTGATTCTTTCAATGAAGCCTGAGATGCATTCACATCCGTCAGTTGCCATGTCACATTCAGGGCTCCACTAAACCTGACATTTTTTTTTTCCACATCCAAGGACTCACATCTATTTACACACCATGTCAAAAATTTTGTGTTTTCTTTTTTTAAATTTTTACCTCTTACCAACAAAAAGATCAATGTTCCCAAACATTCTTCTCAGCCTAATTTTAATGCCTTATTATACTAATACAACATATCAATCAAACCTGGAAGGTCTATAAAATTAGCATTTTGGTAAAAATTTCTACAGAGTCAAGGAAGAGTATGTATGCAAATGTAATTGAATAATTATGATAATTATAAAGGATAAGATTATCTTGAATCACTAAACTACTCTGACAGTAAATTGCTTGCCATTTTTCTTCAATTTCCAGTAGCACATAGTGATGCATTAGTGTGGGATATTTACTTGATAGAACCTTTTTTGGCACTGCTAGTTGTTCAGTTGTGCATGCAGAGTCCTGCACAATTATGTACAGAAATAGTACTCAATTCTTTGGGACAGATGATTGATTGAAGTGGGGGAGGTGGCTATCCAAGCTCCCTCCCCTTCTCCCCTTCATTCCTACAGCTAGAACCTTGTTACAATACTAAATGGCCTTGCCTGTAGTAGACATTCAGTAAATATATGTTGAATTAAGTTCATATTCTCTTTCTCTTTGAAATATAATAATAATTTTTTTTAGAGTTCCACTTTTGAATGTTTTAGGATTTTGAGATAAAATGAAACCTAATCAATCTATTATATGCTTGGACTGCTTTTTTTTAACTTAATGTTTTTAAGGGGGTATAATTTGGGGGAAGGTAAAAATCATTCTCTTCCCACTCTAATCCCTATGCCTACTTGAATCCCGGGACTAGGTATAATTGAAAGATTTTGAGAGGAGACATATTTTCTATAATATTCTACAAAGAACTTCCAGAATCTTAGGTTGTTTTCAAAATTTATTTCTAATATTTTAGGATGAAAATTAGCCTCTCCCAAAGTCCTCAGGTAAACATTGATCCTAGCCTTGTTTGTCCAAGAAACAATTAAGTATCCTGGCCATTAAATCAGGCTTAAAACATGTTGGTCCATTTTCTTGATCTTGCTGCTCTGAGTTCTCCCAGTTACGATCCAAATTGTATAGAACTTTAGAAAAACAATGCAAACAGCAAAACAGCCCAGGTGGGTCCTCTTCATAAATTTCAGCTATTTCCAGAGGCCCCTAAATATTTTAGTCGCATACGGAAAAATTAAGTTCACTGATTTAGAGATGGAAAGGACCTCTAAAGTCACCTTGTCTAAGTTCTGAATTTTATAGATCAAAAATTTATGTCGAGAGATATTCAATGCCTTTCCCAAAGTTGCATAGCCAATAGGGTTCTTAGGCAGGACTTGAACCCTGATCTTCCTGACTCAAAGGCCAATGGTCCATCTTGGCCATCATGTTAACTCTGATATGAATGTACTATTCCTGGAAGGCTGAAATCATGTACATTGCAGTTTAAATATATGATTGGACTTGATCTTTCAATGGAAGAATCTTATTGCTTCTCTTGATAAACTGTAAATAAGGGAAGGCAATCTCCATCTTTTAGGGTTTTTAGAGAAATAAAGTCAGCATGGATGCGGGGCAGCCAGTCCCTCATTTTCCCTGGACCTCTTTGTTGACAAAGAATGAATGAGAGAGAAACCTCAGGCCTTTTTTATTTTGTTTTTGTGTATTTTAATTTCTACTGTAAAGACATATTACAAATAAGGAATGTGTCAAGAGAAACTGCATAAAGGATATCAACCAGAGAAATATATTATTGGAAACACAAAAGCAGACAAGAAAAATGGGGGCCAATTGCTTGCCTATGTAATATTCCATTAGTATCCATGCAAGGTCAAGCAAATTCATGGAAGATTATAGCACGGTAGTGGGGTGGGTGGAGGGGGGAAACATCAGTACAGGATACATGGGGAGAAATGGGCAAATCTCCTATGGAATAGGCAAGTATCGACGAGTTCTGATCTACTTCAGTGAAAGTAATATCCTATATTTGTGAGATCACAAATGCAGTAACAATATCATCGATGACTTGGGTTTTACCTCAGTTCTATTTTGTCATCTAACTTTCCTACACACACACACACACACACACACACACACACACACACACACACACAATGATCCCGCTATTTTGATGAGGTGAAAGAGCTGACCAAAACCAACCAATAAAGCCATAGTCTTTATGAGCATATGCACTGTTCCTTACCAATAGCTCCCTACCTTTCTACCAAAAGTGGGGGATGTATTTCACTATCTGTTCTCTGGCCTGGAGACTGATCATTGAAATGAATGTGAATGCAGCTGCCTTGAAATTTGTCTTTGGTTTTGTTTTTCCTGAGATGTATAAACTTTTTTTCTTTCTACTTGAGTACATAAAGGACCTACAGCTTGGTTGTCCCTGAGGAGCTCAGGGGATTCTCCAAAGGGATCATGTCCTGGGCACAGCTCTGAACGTAGTTAATGGGAAGCGTGATGTTGGATTTATTATTGTAGCTGTTCTTGTTCAGTCATTTCAGTCATGTCCGACCCCATTTGGGGTTTTCTTGGCAAAGCTACTGGAGTGGTTCGCCATTTGCTTCTCCAGATCATTTTTCAAATGAAGAAACAGGAATTGCCCAGGGTCATATAATAATTGCCTGAAGCCAGATTTGAACTCAGGAAGTGGAGACTTCCTGAATTCCGGCCTGACACTATCTCTTGTACCACCTCGTTTCCCAATGTTTAATATAGTTCGAAGTTATTGCCAGCTTCAATGACTCTGGTTTACATTTTGTTATTTATGATGTAACCTTGCATCATTACCACACTAAAAGAAAAAACAAGTGGCCCAAGCATGGTCGTTTAAATAAAACAACATGCCTGCAATATTCATGGGGTTATATAAAGATTATATTTTATGAAAACACAGGGTACAGAGAAGCAAAATGTAATCTGGAGGGCACTTGTTCTCAGCCACGCACAACAATGACTTATTAGCAATGAACGGAATGTAACAGGGCCACAATCTCTGTTAATTTTCCAAACCAAGAAAACGAATCAGCACTATTGAATCCCATTGGCAATGGTGAGAGGGAGCCATTCTGAGATAAAGGAACAATTTATCTTCTCCCGTAAAAGAGGGCAGTTTTGGCAGGTAGTAAAATATATCACAGCATAATGTACTTGAGCCAGAACATTGCAAAATATGGATTTTTTTTCTTAAATTTTTTAAGAGGCCGGTTCAATTTACCTTGTGAAATAGAAGGCAAACGATGGTACTAATTGCCAACTGCAAATATTAAAAAGCATAAATTACAGTCGTTGGGGCCATATGCAGGTGTCTTCAGAAGACAAATCTTAAGTGGTGATTCAGGGGGAAGAATAATGTCCCACTGATTTATCCAAAAGTACTAATTAAACCTTAAGAAAATTAAGTATATCAGCCTCATTAAATCAAAATGGACATATCAGAAGTGGCAGGTTCTTTTGAAACTATAGGGCAATCCACGTTGAGCTACTTTTACTAATACTATATGGTTCTCATATAGCACTACAAATTCTACACAGTACTTTACATACACTATCTCGTTTAGTCTCATTATTTTGGGGGTACTAGGATTGATGTATTTTTTTCTTCAAAAAGCATGACCTAAAAGGCTGCTTTCTCAAAGGGTGATCTCGAAGTCTTTCTCCTCTATGAACTCCTTTCACCCCTTCCAAATAGCTTATAAGCACAGAAAGGGACAGAACAGGGAAGGCGAACCTGTGGCCTCAAGGCCACATGTAGACCTCTCAGTCCTCAAGGGTGTTCCTTTCAGTCAAAGAGCCACACTTGAAGACCTAGAGGGCCACATGTGGCCTCAAAGATTCAGGTTTTCCACTCCTAACATACAGAGAGGGCTGTGGTGATAGGGAGAAAAGAGAGAGTGTGGTTTAAAATTCATTTAATTAGTCCTGAAACTCTAAAAGAAAAGCTCCTCAAACAAATTATGCAGATAAATGGTTAAATTCTAAACACAATGTTCTGGAGTCGAAGTTACTGGCATAACAAGGAAATAAATAGCTCCCATCTTTATTAAAAAATAAAATCCTCCTTGACCAATTCCAGAAAGCCTTTCTAACTTGTAACGATGCAGTGATAACTGAGTTAGTCTTTGAGAATGAATGATAGTCCATAGAATCATCTTAAGACAGGCACGTTTTCTGGGAGTTTGACATGCCCATTTCTAACATCTATTCTCAACCAGTCTCTAGGCAACCAAGCAGGCAGGTGTGGGGCCTCAATGACCCAGCAAACTGGAGATGTGCAAAATTGGCATAGGCAATGATGATTTTAAGGCTAATTTTAAAATCAGGGAGGGATAAACTATGTTTTTCATTTTTATTTTTTATTAAGCAAAGCCAAACATGCCCCTTCTCCAGTCTCTGTTCCACTCCCACCTATTTGACTTAGGGTTTTCAAAAGTTGTTATTATTATAGAATTTTAAAATAATAGGAAAGTTGTGCATATATTATGTGTGTGTATATGTGTATATATATATATATATATATATATATATATATATATATATATATACATATACATACACATGTGCATCTCTCTATCTGTCTCTCTCTGTCTCTCTTTCTCTCTCTGTCTCTGTCTCTCTCTGTGTCTCTGTCTCCTCTCTCTCTCTCTCTCTCTCTCTCTCTTCTGTTTCTCTGTGTTTCTGTGTCTCTCTGTTTCTGTCTCTCTGTCTCTTTGTTTTTCTCTCAGTTTGTTAGTAAAACCTCTTCTGTAGTTCCATCCAAAATTGACTATTTTCATCCTCTGTCATGATTGCTAATTTGGAGACTATGAGACAAAATATTACATTAGGTTTAATTTGGATTTCTCTTAATATTAATAACTTGTCAGTCCTAGGGCTATTGATAGTACTCCCCCACCCAAAAAAATTGCCATTTTTCTCATTCTTTATTGACTTTATTATCTATTGAAGAATTGCTTCTTGGGTCTAAATATTTGTGTTAATTCCATATTTGTCTGATATATGGAGAATTTTTATATGAGTTTTTTGATTCAAGGAATTTTCCCAAATGAGATGATAGTATGTATATGTAAAGCTACACACACACACACACAAAGTATACAAATTCACTTTTATGATATCATTCCTTTAGAATTATATTATTATTTTCTGAATAAAACCTGTAAACTATAATATGAGACCCAATTTTTATACGTTCCCATCATAATTAAATTCAACAAAGAATTCTGTGCATCCTATTACACATTAGAATGATGTCAGTAAAGGCATTATTTGTTTGGGGGGAGTAAAGAATAGGAGGGGTTCTTGGTACTTCTGTATTTATTTCAATTGTAGTCTTTGGCTTTGCATTATCTAGTGCCTGTGTGTGTGTGTGTGTGTGTGTGTGTATTTATCTATATCTAGTTTTCTTTCTATCTATTGATTGATCTTTCCATCTATCTATCTATCTATCAATCTATCTATCTATCTATCTATCTATCTATCTATCTATCTATATCTCACAGGTTTATGTTGCAGTATTGAGCAAAATAACTATACAAAATCTCCAATAGTCAATTAGTCATAAGAAGTTTTTGGTTTTGTCTTGACCTGTAATTTCATAACGTGCAGAATTCCCAATGTTGAAACTCTCCTCACTAGGTTGGTAATTCATTTATAACTTGTGGTCTTATAGAATTTCCTGGAGTCAACAAATCAAATGACTGTTATCTTGTGTCTAGTCTGAGGGAGAGATAAGTCTTAAATCCTATCCTCTCATTCTTACCCTCTAGATTATGCCAATTCACCTCTCAATTTTACATTCAGAAAAAAAGTTAAGCATATGCTTAATGGTAATTATAGGATTTAGGGTAAAAAGTGGTCACTTTCACAAGTAAGAATAAAATTAAAATTTTTAATCATAATTTTCTAATTTGTCCCCCTTTTCATCTAATTATATGCAGAGTTACAACAGCTTAAATGGAATTTAGTTTAATTATAATAATATTGGGCTCTCACAAATTTCCTTATTCTGAACATTTTAAAGGATTGTGTCCGCTGCATGATTGGAAGTCACCTAAATTGTTCTAGCATTTGGGTTAAAGTGCAATGTGACCCTTGTAACTTTTTTCTCTAGATAAAGGAGCATTTAAAAAAAAAGAAAGAAAAAAGATAATCAATTAGAGCATCTCTCTCCTGAGATTTTCTAAGTTCCATTAAAAAAAAAAAATCAAAGCCTTTACTTTTCTCCCCACAATACTTAAACTTAAGTGAGAAGAAATAAATGGTGGGGGTGGGGGACAAAAAAAAGGCACTTCTTGATGTCATAAGAATGAGAAAATCCAACCCTGAGTCTTACAGAATATGTGTATTAAATATTTTTCCCATTAAAAGAAGCAAGATGTTGCCAAAGGCAACTAAATGTTGTCAATAGTACAGTCAATATGGATATCTTTAGAAACAAAACCATTATTATCCTATTTGGCTTCATATTTGTTGAGTCATCACTGGGTGAATAGATTGCTTACATTATGCTAAGCTACATTTCTATGCAAAACCCTCAGAAATAATTTGAATTGAGCTTTATGATTATGCAATTCAATGCCAAAAATTTTAAGTGAATTACTGGGGAATAGGAGGTAGAGTCCTGATGGAGGATTTTGGGATAGTAGAGGTGAGATGATTGGATCTGGCTATTCTGCTTCCTCCCAGAGGTAGGAGCAATAGGTAGAATTTACAAAGTTGAACATTTAGCTTAAGGTCAAACAATTTTCCTATCAATAAAAGTTGTACAAAAGAGGAATGGATTACCTCTGGAGGGATGATTCCCCCTTCCTTGGACATCATTAAGCAGAGATTGGGCACATATTTGTGGAAAGAGTTGTGAGGATTTCTTACAGGACTGCTTTGACCTGGATGACCACTGATGATCTTACTTCCCAATCAGAGGCTCTATGATTCTTCAGGAAGCATGGGTTACATAGTTAGTTGGGATAGATAGGCAAGCTGTTCATTAATATTTCATGCCTTATTGTCTTCATTTGTGAAATGCAGATCATAATACTTGACTTCTACTACCTACCTTGTGAGAAAAGTGTTTTGCCCATCCTGAAATGCTCAATAAACATGAGCTATTATTATTAGGAACATAACTTTAGAGGTGGAAAGTGCTTTATAAGTCATTAAGTCTAATTCCCTCACTTTTCAGATGAGGAAATTTAGACACAATGAGGTTAAGTTACTTGTTCAGGGTCACACCATTAGTCAATAACTAGAACAAGCTTTGAACTCCCTTCTGATTTCACATCCAGTCTTCGGGCTGCTGGATCACACTGCCCTCTAGTTAAAGATTTAACTTGCACTTACTAACAAAGTTGTTTTGATGTCAAAACAATTAACATTAAAAAAAATGGAGCCAAAGCATAGTATCATGGAGGACAAGGGTCAGTTTGTCACATACATAAAATGGTCTTTGTATGTGAATGCAACGTCTTTGAGTGTCCTCATATCCAAACATTTCAACATTTTTTGGAGGTAAGTCAAAATTGCTTTCATACAACCTGCAATGGGAGAACAAAAGGAGAAACATTCCCCTAATTTATTTAGTTTGCAAAGATAGAATAGTTTTTAGTGCAGATTGAATTAGGTTCATGTAAAGTGTCTGGGGGGTGATCATTAGCAAATAAAAGACTATGATGAAACAACAAGAACGAGAAATTAGGAGAAGAGAAGTTTGCCAGATTTGAACCTGGCTACTAACCTGGAGGCAGAATGTCACATCCCCAAAGATACCTCTAAAGCACCTTATGTGCTTCAACATCTCTGATGCTTACATGAGAGATTTATAGCACAACAAGACATGCATGGGGCAATGCCACTCATCCATTTAGCACTTTCTACCTGACAGGCTCTGGCAACACAGAATCAAAACGAAAACATCCCTTCTCCTAAAGAATTTAAGATTCTATTGGTTAGTGGGATGTGTGTGTGTGTGTGTGTGTGTGTGTGTGTGTGTGTGAGAGAGAGAGAGAGAGAGAGAGAGAGAGAGAGAGAGAGAGAGAGAGGCACAGACAGAGACAGAGAGAAAGCAAGAGAGAGACAGACACAGATACAGAGAAAGAGAGAGAGAGAGAAAGAGAGAGAGAGAGAGACAGAGAGACAGAGAGACAGAGAGAGAGACAGAGAGAGAGACAGAGAGAGTGCATCATTTTATATATTAAGAAATGGAGGCTCCAAGTCAAGTCATTGGTTGGATAAGTTGATAAAATTTTTTTTTTTTCAAAGATACCAAGCACTGGGAATATCAAGAAAGGCTGACAAGGGTCGTTTCCCTCAAGGAGCAGGTGTCACACCAAATCATAACAGCCTGTAAGTAGTAGAACATGAGTTTCAATCCAACCAACAGTTGGTGTTGTAGCAGAGAGCCTGTCCCAGAGGCAGCAAACTTTGAGTTCAAACCCAGTCTCTGATACTTCCCAGTTGGGTGAGCCTGGACAAGTCACTTTAGTTTCTCCTTGCCTCAATTTCCTCAGCTGTACACTGGGGATAACAACACCTACTGTGCATAGTTGTTGTAAGGATACACTTAGATAATAATTGTAAAAAGTTCCTGGCACATAGTAGGCACTTTATCAATCATTACACTTTCCTCCTTCCCTCTCCATATATGACATTCTTTCCCTTGTTTAATTATGTTATGGCCTTAGAATGCATGTAGAGATAGCTGAGAGGACAGCCCCTACAAGTTACTATCTGACCAATTTGCCCCAGCTTTCATGGCTGGAATCTGGACAATGATGATGATCCCTACATAGCTTCATCTCACCGAGGACCCTGGGATCACTTCTCCAGTGGGTCATGTAAAACCTGTACCCAAATACATGTCACAGAGAGAATTATGGACTGTACCCCAGTGCCACCTTCTCGCACAAGCCTCCCATTATAAAGGAGAGATTTTCCTCTAACTCTGGCCCCCAGGCCAGGAAGGGTACATATCTCAGGACCAGCTTGATGAAAGATACTCATTAAAAGCATAGCAAGTAACCCCTTCTGCATTTGCTAAGAATCATAGTCTCATGGGCCATGATTTCCTGGCTAATTTGGAGGGCTGTGGATTGTTCCAATTTAAGAAGAATTGTCGACCCAGCCAATAGAGAGAGTTCAACAAAAGAAGATTGCGTTGGGAAAAGATGACATTCTGCTAACTACCTTATCCAAATATATGCTCTTCTCCTCTTAACTACCCTGATGATGCCACTAATTCAAATCAGTTCCACAGCCTCCTTTTGAGATGCCTAGTAAGAGCCCAGCACTGCAATAAAGGAGAGAGGGGAGAGGGCCAGGATGTCATTTACATCATAGTGAACAATGGATCTGTGAAAGAAAATTGAGCTAGTGGCAGATTGTGGAGAGTCTTGAATGCTAGACCAAGGCATTTCTGTGTTTCTCTGACCTTTAATAGGGAGATTTTGTTTTTGGCAGTTAGGCACATTTGAAGTTACATTGTTTGACAGACACTGGCAAAATAACTTGATCAATGCTATGAAGGGTTGATGAGAGAGTAGATATCCTCAAGGTAGCGGACGGGGAGGAGGTTTCTGTAACAGTCCAGGCAAGAAAGAAATAGGGCCTGAATTGGGTTGATGGCAGTGGACAGGAGAGGAAATATATGGGTAGACCCAAAAGAATCTGGCAACTGATAATGATGATTTGAGCTTATATTGCACTTTGCCTTCCAAAATATTCTCCTTATAAGATAGGTATTTATGAAATAAGTATTTGAAGTATTATTATTTTTTGTATAATTGAGAAATGCCAAGAGAAGCCAAATATTTGGTGCTGAAAGAGACATGAGTGGTCATCTAGTCCTACAACCTCATATGACAGATAAGGAAACTGAGGTCCAAAGAAAAAGGTGACTTCTCTAAAGTCACATGAGTAATTGGTAATGGGGTTTTGAATTCAATTCCTATGATTCAAGATCTTTCCATTCCTCTGGTGTCAAAACCTTGAATACAAACCACTTTCTTTGAAAGCAAGATTCCCCTGTTTTACGCTAGCTTACTCTGGGTTCTCAGTTGAATAAGATGAAGAGAAGTTAGAGGACCCAGAGGGAAAGGGAGAGTGAAATCTGATGTCCAAGTTTTATGCCTTACTGACTGGGAGGATGGCATTACCATCCAGAGAATTGGGTGATGGGCAAGTGAGGAAGATGATCCTCAGGCCCGTAATGTTGACTTTAGGTATAAGGGGAATATCTACACTCACATGTCAAATAGGTATTTGGAAATTAACAACCACTACCACAACAACATCCACATAGTACTTTAATATCTTCAAAGTTCTTTACAAACACCATCTCTGGTGGCTAGGTGGTATAGTGAATAGACCACCAGCCCTAGACTCTGGAGGACCTGAGTTCAAATCCGGCCTTGGACACTTAACACTTACTAGCTGTGTGATCTTTACCAAGTCACTTAACCCCAATTGGCCTGCCTTACCCCTCCAAAAAAACCCAAATACCTCATCATTTTATCCTCACAACAAACCTGAGAAGCAGCTGTTATTACACTTCCTTTTTCACAGTTGAGGAGATTGGGGCAGACCAAGGTTAATTGATTTTCCCAGTACCACACAGTTGGTCAATAAACATTTATTAAGTACCTACTATGTGCCAGGGCTAGGGATACAAAGAGAGATGGAAAGAAAGACAGACCCTCCCCACAAAGAACTCAAGATCTTTTGAGGGGAAGAAAACATGCAAAATGTAGCTGAGAAGTGAGGGTTGGGGGTGAAGTCTGAAGATGAGGCTCTCAGCATTTCATGAGGAAATGGAACCAGTGAAGGAGTCAAAGAATGAATAGTCAAAGAGGAGAAAGGTGAACCCTTCGAGTCCCATTGATTCCAACAGAGAAATAGACCTGACACTTGTTTCTCCAGTGTCAGTTTGTTAATCTCAGTCCTAGTGTGCTGTAAGTAGAGAGAATGAGCCTAATCAATCTCATACTGGGCCAGGAGTCAGGAGCCTTATCTTTCAATCCTGACTCTGATGATCCCTGTGTATGTGACCCTAATTAAATCACTTGATCCTTTTCAGTCTCAGTTTACTTTTCTGGAATATAGGGAAAACAATACACAGTAAAAAAGTGAATATTTTGAGTCATTTGTCCATAGTCACACAGAAAGATTTGAATCTTATTATCCAGATGCCAAGTTCAGCACCTTCTTTGTTGCACAATACTATGTCTTCAAAAGGACGCTTGGATACCACTGATCTAGAGGTGAATAACCTGGGGCCCCAAGGTCACATGTGGACCTCTAGGTCCTCAAATGTGGCCCTTTGATTGAATCCAAAATCCACAGAACAAATTGTCTTAATAAAAGGATTTTTTCTGTAAAACTTGGACTCATTCAAAAGGCTGTACCCAAGGACCCTATAAGGACACTTGTGAGTGAGCTCAAAAAAACAGATTCCCCACCCTTGTGACTGACTTCTCAAACAGGAAATGAATGACCATCTACAAAATTCACCAGATTATATATTTCTTCTTTTTTATATATGATCCCCTTCATTCAACAAGAAGAAAAGGAATAAAAGGTGGATAGAAATTACTCTTCAGAAGAGGAGAGAGAAGAGCTATTAGCCAATAAACGAAGAGTAACCCAGGCATTTCAGCCTATAGGCACCACAGGAGTAGAACTATTCAATTGGGCAGACCTCTGAGTAAGGATAAATGAAAAGTCAAGAAATTATCACCTTGAAAAACAGTAGCGGTTGCTAGTTCTCTTTTCTAGGACTATGACTCACTCCCAGACTGTCAGTATGGGAAACAAGGCAATCTGTGCCTCATCTGCTCCTACCAAACACATCTGACCTGCTTTCCAGTATTCTTGTATAGTATCCACTTTGGGGGCTGCAGAAACAACAAATTTATGTGAAAACAGATCGCGTCAGGGAAAACTGACTACTCAATATGTAAAATATAGAAAAAAAATTCACTTCTAATTCAAAGGGATAATGGGTAACAATTAAGAACCTTCTGTTTGATTTTTGAGTGAGAATAAAATATGGCACTTAATTAAAGATGTAAATAGGTTACAACCCCCAAATCAAGTATGTGAGCAATTCCAAAAATATTCAGTCTTCCTATTACAATTTTCCATGGTAAATGGAAATCAAGTTTGAAGATCTGTAAAAGGCTCATAACAAAACATACACACACACACACATCAAAAATAAAAATATAAATGCATGTGGAAGGTAATCTAAAAAACTAAACAAGTTGAAAGTTCTATTGATGAGAGGCAAAGTTCTGTGCTTGGAAACTTAACAGTCTATATGCTGTAAATGAAATACTTTTGCAATTATATCTCTGAAAGTGCCACCTGGAACTATTTCAATAAGACTATTGGAATAGCTTGCTCATTTGTAATCTGTAGATGACCATATAGTTAGGGTTGGGAAACCTCCATTTTAATTCTTTGGATCAATCCAATGGATTTTATCTACCATTCTTAGGCCTATTTACCCATTTCAGATAGATAAACCCATCTGCTCTCCCAGAACAAATCAGATTTTGAGTAGGTAAGTAAAAAGAGGTACTCTATCTACAACTTCATCCCAAGGAGTCCATGAATACTGATGAAAAACAAATTACATCTTTATTTTCACTGTTTTAACTGAAATTTAACATTACCTTAAATTATTTTAAAATGTGATTAGGAGAAGAGATAAAGCACTAGGCACCTCAAGTCTGTGAAAAGGTTCCATTGAACACAGGAACAAAAATCGTTAGGAAAACCTAACCTATAGAGTACATGCCATAGGAGACGCATTGCCCGGGACATCCAATCACTAGAAATTCAGCATGCCTTCCCTCATGATTTTTACCAATTTAGTTCCTGATATACCCTTTTATATTCAGAATCTTGACCTCATGAGATATATTTAAGCTTTTTTTTTTTCAATATTGTGTCTTTACTCTCTTTTTTATCTTATCAATTGTCTTTTAATGGATACTAATGAATTACTCTTCACCAACACTTGCAATTGTATAGACATCATCTCATTCACTGTTTACAAGAAGCTGGGAAGGAGGACTGTTTAGGTGGGGTATTAGCACTTTGTGGTGAAACAGGGTATTGAGAAGAGGCTGTCCCAGGCTACACAATAAGATGGTGCCAATGTTAAGACTTGAACCCAAATCTTTTTATATCACAGTTCCAGTTGTTTTCATTCTACCAGCTTGTTTCTGGGCATTCAATTTCAGAATTACTATTCTAGTAAACAAAAAATAAAAGTGTCTAGCAAGCAGGTGGACAAAGGCAAAGAAACTATAAATCTGGGAGGAGGATTGGGTGTCATGATCCAGCCCAGAGAGAGATTGTAGCCTTGTTGTTCAGAAAGCCTGTGTTCAGATTCTGCCTCAGACACCTATGTAAGCACAGAAAAGTTGCTTGGTGTTTCTCACCCTTTGCTTGCTCTTATATAAAATTGGACTAATGATACTTGTGTTAGGTCCACCTTCAGTTTACTTAGCAGATGAGTAAAATAAT
Source organism: Pseudochirops corinnae (assembly GCA_028646515.1). Taxonomy (NCBI): domain Eukaryota; kingdom Metazoa; phylum Chordata; class Mammalia; order Diprotodontia; family Pseudocheiridae; genus Pseudochirops; species Pseudochirops corinnae. The sequence continues at coordinate 359,269,961 of CM053586.1, forward strand.
AGAAAGTGATTTCAGAATTTAAAGGATGGAAGGAGGAAGAGAGTGGAACCAAGAACATCTACTATGTGATGCCAATGGGCATTAAAGGAAGAATTTTTTTTTTTGGGGGGGAGATGGTTTAAAACCTACCTTTGAAGTCATCCTTATCCTGGAGATTCAGAGCTTCCCCTCTCCCTTCTTCCAAAGTTCTTACTAAGCTTAGTTCTTCAGAAGGCCGTCACTATGGATGAGACTGCATTGACTCTCCTAATCCTGGATGGCTCCTAGCCCAAGCTCACAAGTAATTGAGTCTAAAGTAGGGAGGCTCCATTGTGTTCTGCCCAGGCATGGATGGAAATACATTCTTTTCTCTAGATAGCCCAGATTGGGGGGGGGGGTCTGATAGAAAAGGCATTTCCTCTGTTCAGAGATGAAATGCTGATGAAATGTTATCAGCCCCTTTTGGAAGGTTTTAAGAACTACATCCCCAAATTCCAAAAGGAGCCCAGTTCCAGACTGGGTCCCTTAGGGAGCTCATTTCAAACAAACACTGCAACTCCCATGAATATTCATGCCACCCACTTTGAGATGAATCAATGATGGGCTATACAACTCAATTGCATTTGTCTTTCTTAGACCAAATTCTGAAATTGACAATGGAGATGGAAGTGAGAAAAAAAAAGAGATTAATGTGACAATGTGGAAACAGAATAAACAGGCTTCGGTTATATGTAAGACATGAAAGTAGATGGAAAGAAAGGACTAAACATCATGATGAGGGAAATAAAGCACTAAACATCATTATAAGGCTCTGCATTTAAAAAAAAAACTAGAACAATGGGGTAAAATGGGTTAAAAAAGAAAAGGGAATCAAGAATGAAGAAAATCAGGGAGGAAGGGAGATGGTGATCAGAGAGCTAGAAGGGACCTGAGGCAGCATCTTGAGCACCAATCACTGCCATTCTTCTGGTTTTCTAGATTACCTCCCTTAGTCATTGCACTTGATTCTCCTTCCACTCCTTTCATTGTCTAAGTTCTATTCAGTCTATGTCCACATTGCTTTTCTTTCCTTTCCAAATCGTCTGACATTATCCCATTCTGAGGCTTGAGTATGTAGAGCCAACTATTTGTTCTCAATGCCCTTATTTTCATCATTTTCCCACCAACCACAAACACAGTAGCCAGCTTATACTTTGTAGATCAGACAGCTGATTAACTAGCAGCTGCTCTAGTGGTTAGAGTACTTTACCTGGTTCCAGGAAGACCTGAGTTCAGATCCTGACTCAGACGCTAATTAGTTTTGTGCCCTGAACAAGTCAATTAGCTTCTTATAGCAGTTTCCTCATCTTTAAAATAGAGATATAATAGCAACTACTTTCTATGATTACTATGAGAATAAAATTAGAGATCTGTAAAGGACACTGCAAAATTTAAAGTGCTATATAAATGCTAGCTGAGGAAGATAAAGGATTAACTTATTTTCCTAGAATTAAAGGGCATCCATGGTCTAGTTCTATCTTTCCAATTTTACTTCCAACGTATCCTCATCAAATACTTGCTAATTCTAATTCCACAACATTCAATATTACCCAAGATGCAAAGCTACATTTACTTACCACCAGACTCCTCCATATTCTACTAGTGGACCTCGCTCTTCTGGTGAAGCTCTTTCTGTCTTTGAGATCTAGGTCAATTATTACCACTTCATGAAGGTTTCAATGACTACTAATCCGTAATCAGTAATTTTTTTTTTTCCTTTCTCCAAACTCACTTCATTTTTGCTTCCATTCCAAAGTTTTTCACATACTTACATGGCCATTTGTGTCCATACATACCCTGCATTCACTTGTTAATTACTTCCATGGAAACATATTGGAAGAAACAGCATTAAAGAGAGCACTGAGGGCAATGAAACATATTAAAAATGTGCAAGAAACCAAACAATTTGACAACAGAGTTTCACAACTTTATGCTGGGCTGTGGTTATAAGGTATTAACAGTGTTACTGTGAAATGATGCTAAAGAGGAAAATTCTACTCAACATATGTTTATGTACATTTTGTGGGTGATCAACATTTTAATCATTTAACATTCTTAGAGTGAAATAGTAAATGGTTCATTTTGTTAGTACATAGAATATATTCATATGTTATCTATGTGTCTATTTCATGCTATGCAGACACATACACATCCATATATACTGTAAATGTGTATGTCTGTATCTATGTATGTCTATTTCCTCTCAATATATATGTAGTATTTATTCTATATGTATGGATGTGTATGCATGGCTAAATATATATATATATATATACACACAGATATAAATACATAACTACCTATAAAGTTCTGTCTTTTTATCTCTATTACTTCACCTATATTGAGAGAGAGAAAGAGAGACAAAGAATTGATGTAGCCCTACTATCCCCTTACCATTTCTTTAGGCTACTCCAACTCACTTATTTTAATTTTTCCAAATTGATAACTTCATTGTCATATTTGTTTCTCTTTTTCTGTCATTTCCATCTCCCTTTCTTCAATCATTCGCTGAGGTGAGGGCCAGGGTGGAGGTGGGGGTGACATAGTGGGCAAAGAATTGGTCCTGGCATCCACAAAGCCTCTGAGTTCCTTCATTTAAGCATACTGGCTGTGTGTCTATGGCCAAGTCATTCAGGCTCTTAGCTCCCCTAGGCAGCTCTCAAAGTTTCTAACCTCCAGAGTGATGATAATCTGGGTGGATGGACAATCATTTGTCCTCAGGAGTTCTCTACAGCAGATCAAAAAGAAAAGAAAAGAAAGGCCCAGCTCATTGCACCAAGCAGTAGCTTAATATTTCTCTTTATTGACAAATAGAAATTAAATTGAATTTAGAAAAAATTAAATTTGAGAAATAAGGTTTGCACAATATGAAAACCCACAAAATATTGGGAAAATGATAAAAATAGGCTAAATAGTTTGAAATGTTTTTTTGCTTCTGACAAAGCACAGAGAAACAGTTATATAGTTATATAGCTATAGATATATTTGAATATTTATATGTACATATACACTATATACATGTACATATGTGTGTATGTATATATACATACACAGGTATGTATATATAATTTCTCTGACACTCTGATATGTCTTCTTCCCTCCCCCAAATATCATGTTCTATCTACATTGAAATGGGAATTATTTTTGATTGATATCAGTTCTCTTCACTCAGACATGTAACCTCTTCTTTCAAGCTTGTGTCCTAGGTGATACATTATGCCAGATAATCCACAGGAACTTGAAGAGACACTATTCTCTTGCCCTTTACTGATACAATCTCTATATCTTAGTACATGGATTTCTAGAATCTGACCTTTGTCAAATTTCCTTTCAAAGACAGAATGGCATGATATTTTTGAAATAAAAAAAAAAATCAATGAAAAAGATATCTACTAAAAAAAAAATGACTATCTCCATTGCAGGAGAGAATATTCCCAACTTGTGTTTCACAGCAGAGTTTGGGGTGATGCATCCTATGTTAGATAAGATTTCCTGCTTCTGGGAAAGACTTATCAATTGTTTTCCTTTGCTCTGATATCCCAGCCAAAATACCTACCCTTAGTTGCCAATTCCCCTTATATGTTATCTCTTCCTATTAGAATGTAAACATATTGAAGTCAAGGACTATTTCACTTTATTATGTGTATAAGAAACATTTAACAAAGTGTTGAGCAAATAGAAATGTTTGAATTTTTTTCATTTATTTATTAATTCATGAAACAAATAGCCTTTGACCCAGATAAACCTGTAAGCAGATGGAAAACTCCCTCAATTTCATTTAAGACAAAACCTCTTAAAATATATGTTTCAAATCAACTTGATAGAAGGTGACTTTTTTTTTTAAACCAAGCAGTAAATGCACTATGCATCAAAAAATCAAAACTCTTCATTTCATTATTGTTGTTGAGTCATTGTGCAATTCTCCAGGACCACATTCAGAATTTTTTGGCAAAAATACTGCAGTGTTTTGTCATTTCATTCTTCAGCTCATTTTATAACTGAAGAACTGAGACAAACAGGTGAAATGACTTGGCCAGGGTCACCCAACTAGTAAGTTTCTGAGGCCAGATTTGAACTCATGAAGACAAGTCTTCCTGGTTCTGAGCCCAGTGTTCTGTCCACAGAAACACCTAGCTGCCCTTTTCATTAAGTCAGGGTCATTTCAATCCTTAAAAAATAATCAGTAGATATATTAATGAAGAATCCTAACAAATTATTCAAAATGTAAACTCAAATAATTTTTTTTTTCCTCAGGAAAGTTTCCCCTGTCTTACACACACACCTGAGGGATATAAAGGCACAAAGAGTCTCTATCCTCAAGGAACTTATATTGTACTGGGGATCAGAGTCAGGAAAACTTCTAAGAGAGAAGTATGGTTGAACAGGGCTGAAGAATATAGGGAAGAGTCAGTGAAAGGAAGCAAAAATGATGTGGAGCAAAATGTAGGAAAGAGGTAGGAGTGTGAGAAAAATTATAATGAGGATTTGAGAGTTGAGTAGCTTCATGGATTGATAGTTTGGAGCGAGAATCTTTTCTTATCAGCTCCAGTAGTGATTTAAGACTATCTCTGAGGTAGAAGGAGGACTCTCAAGTCTAGGAGTTCTTAAGAGGATACAGAATCTGTGAGAGAGAAGAAAAGGAAGTAGGTGGGTTTCAAGAGCTGAGCAATGAGATAGCCACTGGCACCTCTTACAAGAGCCAAAAGACTCAGTAGCACAAGGATAGTAGCTGAAAGGAAGAAGTGATATGAAGGAAGAATGTGCTGTGACAGAGAAGGATGCCTCCTTAAGAGGCATCTCAGGGCCCAAGTCTTTAAGGACTGAAGGAGGATTGCAACCTGGGCTCTCTCTCCCTCATTCCCTCCCCATGCCCAGCAGTGGAGGCTGTAATCAACAACACCAACAATCAGCAGCATTTCTAGAGAATTAGAGTAAGTAGCTCTTGAAGGCTTGTGAGACGCTTCCCACACGTCTCTGCTTCTTACAACTGTGCAACATAGCTCCTATTGTTTCTCTTGATACTGATCAGGAAACTGAGCCTGGTAGTTCTTCATTTTCTTATATCTTGATTTTTTCCTTAAATGAAAAGAAGCTGAAAGTCAGTTAGAAATATAAATAAAATTCAATTATGAGAGATACCTCAAACTCTGAATGTTATGAATTTTCTTGACTAGAGGCTCTGAGCTATTTCCAACGTAATGCTAATATTTCATCATCTATAAACTCCATAAAATATCAGAGGAGGGGACCATAAGAACCTGAGGGCCATTAGATTGCACCCAGACTCAAATGTGAGCTATTGTTTTCATGAAACATGGCTGATGATATATTTGTAAAAAGAATGTTGTTTGATAGGGGAGAACAGTGATGAGAAAAGATGACAGTTGAGAAAATCTGTGGTCCACTCCTAGGGTAGAAAGGATTTTTGGCTGTCTCCTCAAGTACAGCAAGGAGGAGGGCAGAAGGAATGGTATATATGCCAGCAAAGTCTACACTCCACAAGAATACAGCTGGATGTCCTCCATCTATAACAGGAAGATATATACTTTGTTACTGGATTTCATATGAAGGGAACCTGTGCCTGTAGGGAAATTCTAAGACCATTATTTGCATATATTTGCTCATATTTTGTTACTCCCATAAAATAAAGAAGCAAAGGAGAGGATAGGTGGATGGTGGGAAGGGTGGTTAGAATTTTGTGGATCAGGCAATTTCTACTTTTATGAAACCAGATGGATTTTTGCACTAGTGGTTTCTGAAAAGCATTTGGAAAAAAAATGGGCACAGCCTTTCCATATGCTTAGAAGATCTGTTTTCTCAGTACTCAGAAGGGGGAAAAGCACACACACATACATGCAACTCCTCATTCTGTTAGGGTGGTAATTTATGCACTCTATGGGAGTCCTTAATATCCAATTTTTATATCATGAATTATTAAGCCATCATTAAATCTAACTCATGCTATTGACCTCTTTTATGTTTGATGCTTCTTTCTCTAATCTTTCAATCTTCCCATCTACTTTTCTTCTACCTTGAAACATACCCATGTTCCTCCCATCCTTAATTTAAGATAATTTCCACTGGTGTTTTTGCATTCTGAATGTGACTCTGTATGTGTTAGAAAAGTCCCTCATATAACTGGCAAACTTTTCTTATAAAATCCCTCTTAACTAATGCTGATACAAACCCATTCATGATTTAGCAGATGGATTTTAGAGAGTTGCTTGAAGCACAGATCAGGAAAGTCCCAAGGCCAGTTAGTAAAAGTGAATAAAGTCCTAACTAGGAAAAGACAACTGGAAGATGCTCCCAGGGTACTGAGTTTAGACTATGTCAACAGCACTTGGGTATATTCAGTATCCAAAATGGAAATAATCTCTTCCCAACTAATTTCTAATAATATCTAGTTCAAAAGAAAATGATGACTTAACAGGAAGAGTCAAGTTTTTGTTATTCATATGCTTGCTTATGGTTTCTGGTCCTTTCTCTGGGCAAAAAAATTACTAGATATAATTGAGTGTCAAGTAAATTTGAACTCAGTCTCAAAGACTCCAAATCCTGTATTCTATCCACCATTCCACACTGACATTCAAAACTCAATATAGGTTATGATTTTTAAAAATACTCTGTGCTCAAGGAAGAAAAGATTATTTTTAAGTATGCTAAAAAGAAATTGGCCTTTCTTTGGAGGTTTAAAATACATTTCAGGATGCTGAAGTTCCTCAGAGCTAAGGTTCTAAGCATCAATGCCCAGTGCTAACGTATCCCCAGTAAGTGCTGGTGGAAATAGATCTGGTAAACAAAATGTCTCATGACAGAATTCACTCTGTATGCTGCCCAGATTTATTTCAGAAAACAGAAGAAATACTGACAACATTTCCCTGCAGCTCTATATGTATCCTTGTTTTCATACTTAGAATTGTTGTTCTAAGAGAAATTTTAGCTAACTGCACACATTCTTCACTTAAAATTCCTGTGCAATGACAATAGCATCTTTCAGAAGCATTTGTCAATTTTCTGGTAAAACACTTTTGAAGGCCCTGGAGCTGTATCTCATTATATTTAAATAATGTTTAACAATGGCCTTTTGAGGAAGTAAAGGACTAAGTGTTCCCGAATTTAGAGTTAATAAATTTAAATTAGTCTGGGATTATAATAGTGTAGCAGCAAGTCAGGTAGAAAGAAACTGTTGAATAGGAAATGGGATTCTGAGATTTCACTTGAAAAAATAATAAATTGTATGATCAAAGGGCATAATTGAAAGCAAATAAAATCAATATTTTTAAAAATGCTTCATCATTAAAGTGACTGAACTTTCTAAAGTATTTGCAAACTGCTTCCTTTGATAAAAAGAACTAATAGAGGTTGAAAAATACAAAATACGGGAAATTCATATGATAATTTTACAGATGATTAAATGACAAATATGTGAAGAAGATGTAGAAACAAAGATATGGAGAAGAAAGAAGAAAAGAGGAGGAGGACGAAGAGGAGGAGCAGCAGCAGCAGTTATATATTTTCTTACCATCAGAAAGTAAATTCCTAGGGGCAGTTGGATGGCACAGTGAACAGAGCACCAGCCTTGGAGTCAGGAGGACCTGAGTTCAAATTTGGCCTCAGACACGTTACACTTACTAGCCATGTGACTTTGGGCAAGTCACTTAACTCCAATTGCCCTCCAAAAAGCAAAAAAAGAAAAGAAAAGAAAAGAAAGAAAGAAATAATGTAAATTCCTTGAGAATAGATATTCTCAAATTGGGTCTTTATATCACCAATATGTAGTCCAATTCCTGGTACACAGAAGGTACTTAATAAATGCTTAGTGACAGGTTCTTGGATTGATTTATGTTTTTATGGTACACCAGGAATGTACCTGCTAAGAAATTCACTCACTAAATCTCTCCACAAACTTCATTCTAAGATCATCTCTCCATGTCTGGGGTCTTTTTGAGAACAGCATTAAAATAAGTCTCCTGGATGTTTGTTGATCACCCAAATTGTACAGAAAGGGGTAAAACCCTTGCCCACCTTCACTTTGGATTCTAAAGAATTCATAACCACTAAGAGGTAACAGCTGATACTTGTACTAACTAGATGTGTTTTCACTGCATATTTAAATAGTGGGAAAAAATGAAAGAACAAGGTGAAGGGATCCTACATTAAGACTTAGAAGTGGGCCTGCTTGCCACCTCTTCTAACTCACTCAATTTCCTAGGTTGCACAGAAGGGAAATGACTTGTCTAAGGTTATCCAGATTGAAATGATGTGAAATAGAATTTGAACTAAGACTTGTGAATCCAGATCCAATGCTTGTGCCATGTATGGACGGATTTCCGAAGAGACAGTGTATGAAAATTAAAAACAAGTTTGCTAAATGTAATGTGAAAATGTCTTTGGTTTTTATGCCCTTCTACCATCAGGAATCTAAAAAGAAGTCAAAGAAAAATAATATAATTTACTGAAAATGTAAAATAAACATCCTTTGAATTGCATCTGTTCTCCTCCAGAAAGAATATTTTACCTTTGAAAATGTTTTCCCACATTCCCTAAGCCATGCAGCAAACATAGGTGGGGTTTCAAATGGATAAACTTTAATTTCTGTTTCAGCAAAAAAACTTGTTGGACTGTTTCAGCATCTTCACTGGTCTACTTAGTGTGAGGCTACAGGGAATTTGGTCCCACCAGGAACTTGGAAGCTGCTTCCAAGAAAATCTAATAATTTCAAGAGTAACTACCAACCCAGAAGAAGAGAAGACAAATTTTTAAAAAAGATACATTTTTCAATACAGTATCTTTTGGCTTGAATAGTCTATGTGATAATTCTTCAATAGAGCATCAGAGAAAATGGTGTTCTTACCCCACTCAGTTGCAGACAGAAGGAGAAAAGCAGAAGGCAGCTGCTAAATAAACATGGAAAGGAGCAAACAGGTCAAAGCAATTTGACATGATGGGAATGTAACCAAGAAATGTCATTGTCATTAGGTTAATTTTCTCAGAAGCTGAGCAGGATGGAGGTTTTACAGGTGGCAATGAGCTAGGATGCTTTACCTTCAAAAAAATTATGTCTACGCATCACTCCTCAAATGCTACTTCCAAGATTTTAGCAATTGTCAGCATTGTTTTCAGTTTTGTGAAATTTACCCTCATCACACAGCAAAACACGTTGCTATGGTGATCCCAAGCAGTTCCTTTCTAAATCCAAAGATCGTTTCTTGGTCTTTGTCTTCCTTCTCTGAAGACGGAATGATATCCGCCCTCCCTTTCTTCCCCAAAATTTACTCTCCCTGGACTTCAATGACGGTAGATGCTCGATCTCTATTACCATCATTTCACATTAGATATTCTTAACTTATAAATTAAAATTCTGCAGCACCTTCTTTTCCTTCTCTTTGGTCCAGTCAACAAGAAATTGCCAAGCACTAGGTTCCAGTCACCGTGGTCAATAACTTAATAAAAAGGGGCAGATGAGGCCCAGTCCTCAAAGTGCTCATGATGTTATGGGGGAGACAGCAAGGAAACAACTATGTTTGAACAAAATATAAGCAGGATAAATTGGAGAATATCAACAGAAGGAAGGCACTAGCTTAACAAGGAAAGAAAGAAGCTACTTGTAGAATATGAGATTTTCTCTGGCACTTGAAGCAAGCCAAGGAAGTCAGGATGGAGATGAAGGGGGAGATGATTCCAGACATAGGTTTCCCATAGATTTCCAAATTTGCAATCCTCACTTCTATATAGGTGACTCCCAAATCTCTAATTCTAGCCTGAACATATCTTCCTACTTCTAGCCCAACATTTTCAAGTTCCTGTTGGAAAATTCTGACTAAACAGCGTGTTGATCCCAGAAGCTGACAACTTGCAAACTAAAATCATTATATTTCTATATTTCTTCTTCAAAATTAGTTCCATATTCTTTCCTCTCAGTCCCCGTGCCCCACCCCCACCCCCCGGCCAAGGACAATATAATTATTTGTATTACACTTACTTAATGCGCTCTCCCTCTCTCTCTCTCTCTCTCTCTCTCTCTCTTGCCAATTCCCAGACATCTTATGAGTCTATTTACTTTCTCATTTTCCCTCTGTATTTCATCTCCACTTCCTTACTCTCCATTCAGTTTCTTCTTCTAGCACATAGACCATTAAGTACCTACTATGTGCCAGCTAACGGGCCAAACACAAACCCCAGAAATTTAATAGTTTCTCTCCTCAAGGAGCTTTTATTCTATTCTTAATATCAACACAGGCAAAAGTAAAAGTAAGAGAAGCCAATCCTCACTGACCAAAGAGACCAGGTTAAATCAATAAATCATCTGAAGAAAAAAGGAATTCCTAAAAATGTCGTTTCCTTAATTGCAAGTAGCATGAACAGGACTAATAAAGTACTAGCCAGTATGAATTCTTATGTGAAGGTAAAAGTGATTTCTAATCCATATATTACATGTAAATGAAGTGGCTCAAATTAATTTGGTCTCTTAAGTAGTTTCCCCATGTCCTTGGGAATCTTATTCATAGTATTTATCTGCTCAGCCATCCCATTTCTCATCAATTCTGAACATATTCAAATGTGATTGTCCATCTAACCCTTTCTGAATTATAACAATTGTGAATTAGTGGAGGCCAAATTGACTTCATTTTTTTTCCAGAAAGAAATTTAAAAGAATAACAGAGATTATGATATTATTTTGTCCGGCAATGATATTGGAAATAATGTAATGGAAGAGATCTTATCATTCCTACATGTCTAAAACGTGCATCTTAAAACCTGAAGCAGAGTACTTCAGAAAATATTTGGAGATCCAGAAATCCAGTCAGCATACTCCAGATGTTTTTAAGCATATTTGTATTTGTAAAGTAAATTAAAATAAGTTTTGTGACAAATAGATGACTATGATGTAGTAACAAATGAGAATAGTTTAGAAAAGAAAAAAAAATCACTGCATGAAAAATTGTCTTCCTTATTTTGCATTGATACCCTTTAGGGGGAATCAGAGAATCAGAGGATTTAGAGTTGCAAGGAACCTTGGAAATAATTTAGGTCAGAAAGGACAAATAGACATTTCCCCTCTTATTTTGTGAATATTTTATTCTTTATTTCTAAAGGTGACAAATATAAAGGAGGAGGAGGAGGAGGAAGAGGAGGAAAAACAAGAAGACAGGAAAGAAAGGAGGAAAGAAGGAAAGAAAGAAGGAAAGAGAGGAAGAAAGAAATGGAAGGAAGAGAGAAAGTGATAAAGTAGGTAAGAAAGAGTGAAAGAAAAAGAAAGAAGATGAAAAGAGGAAGCAAGGAAGGAAAGAAGGAAAAGAGAAAAAGAAAGAAAGAAAAGTGAAAAATAAAGAAAAGTTCCAGAATTACAAAAAGGCAGGAATGACTCAGCCTGTTCTTCTGTACCCTGTTAATGTAAAATAGTGTATTGCAGTCTCCAAATAATTACCTGAGGTACATCAAGAACCCAGAGGCATCTTCTGAATCATCAAAGAAACAGTAAGTGATGGTTTCTTTCCTTCTATAGCTTATGTCCTAATCTACTGTTTCCTAGTTCATCTTTCTAGACAGGAAGGAGCTTGCAACAGTGTACCACGGTAAATGAGGACATGAATTTAAGACGCAAAAATTCAAATGAATGTGTACAAGGGATACAAGGAAAGCAGTGCATTCTGCTACTTGTTTTGCCACACATTAGTAATCTCTATAGCCTCTTAGGCTCTCAAGGTCCCCATATGTAGAGTGAGGCCTAAGAGAGGAAATGTCTGAGTTCTCATGGCTTCTGCCTTCATAGAGCACACACACAGCTCTAGGCTCTTTGGGAAGGTTCCGGACTCTGGAATCTTTTTTCCCTGTCTTTTAGGGACATTACTTGGGAAGAGCATGGAGATCTTTCTTGAAACTGGAATATCAAAGAACTCTGATCTTTCCTCTCCTATGCCCCTAACATAGGCATGGAACACCAAGTGACCATTGTTTACTAATGAAGACAATCTCATGCCAAATGGGTGTGAGGTTGCTTCCAGATTTCTCTCTAGACAAATTGCCTTGTCAATAGATTGTTGTTTCTCTGTCTCTGTTTGCCCAATCTAACAAAGTGTGTTTTGCATAGGGTAGGGACTGTGCAGGTCCTATATCTGGGATTTTGTTGGGATAAGTAACGCACAAATGGAGAAACTGCACCTACTGATGCAGATCAATAGCTTCTCCTCAATGTACAGTGCTAAAGAATTTCCTACAGCCCAGAGAGGTTATTCAATCTGCCTAGAATCCCACAGTCACTATGTAAAGCAAAATTTTAGCTACATCCTCCCTGACTTAAAAATAAGCTCTTTATACCCTATGACATTTTACTTGCCCTTTGCTGGCAAATTTTGAGAAAATATATGTTACACTTAATTAAAATGAATTGATTCAATCAGGATTTTTTTTCTTGCATTTTTCTTACTTTTGTCTATTTAGACAAAGAAACATACAAGTACTTTAAATAATGAAATAATGTTAATACCATCATTAATAAAATAATACCTCACATTTATATGATATTTTAAAATTTTTCATAACTCTTACCTTGGGGGTGGCTAGGTGGTGCAGTGAATAGAGAACTGGCCCTGTAGTCGGGAGGACTTGAGTTCAAATTTGACCTCAGACACTTAACACTTACTAGTCATGTGACCTCGGGCAAATCAAGTAGGTACAATTGCCCCTCAAAAAAAAAAAAAAAAAAGCAAAATTCTTACCTTAAAAGAACCCAGCAGTGTTAGTAGTACAAATGTCATGATTCCAATTTTATACAGAAGATAGAGACTCAATGAAAGTCAATGACTTGGTCAGGATCACCCAGCTAGTAAGCATTGGAGTATTCAGAACCTTTGTTAGGATACCTGAGGCCTTTGCACTACATGACTGGGGGAAAATAAATACTCACAACCTCTTTGCTCTTCAATAAAAGCACTGTTGGCATATCTGGCATAACTGTATGCTTTAGTTACACCTGAAAGGCTTAATCCAACTAAGAAAACATCATCTCCATAAATGGTACACTTCGCTACTTGTCAAATCCCAGGAAGTATTTAGTTCATACCAGAGGTAAACAATCTGTCCACTTAAGAGAATAGTAGAATCTTAGAGTTGGAAAGGACATTAGTGGCCCCCTAGTCCAGTCTCTAAACTTCCTCCCCTACAAAATACCTGCCAACGGGGCAGAGCCAAGATGGTGGCATAGAAGCAACAAGGTTCCACAGCTCCCATATAGCCACATCAAATACCCATAGAAATATGACTCTAAACAAATTTTAGGCTACAAAACTCACAAAAACACAGAAAAACACATCTCCCACTGAAGACAGCTTGGCAGGAAGAGCTCATCACAGTATGCTGGAAGCTCAAACCAGACCAGCCTGAAAATGTGGCTTGACCCCAGGGTGGCCAGGAAGAGCCACAGCTGGAGCCTTCAGGAGAAAGGATCAACAGCAGTTGCGGCAGTTTCCAGAATTATCAAGCCATAAGAAACAAGGACAAAGTGAAAGGTCAGTGGAACTCAACTAAATTTGGGGGAGGAACATGGTCTGGCCGTATTGCCTGCAGGGCAAGGAAGTAGCAGAAGCCATAGCCCTGCAGCCGCTGCTTCAGAAGCTCCCAGCCTGCAGATTGCAGGGGGGCCAAACAATCTTTCAGAGGCTAAGGGCTCTTACATTGAGTGGCCTGGATCTGGATCACGGGATTGGGTGGTGGTCCTAGGGCACGTTTTCAGTGAGACAAAGCTGGTGAGGACTGCAAAAAAAAAAAAAAATAAAAAAAAAAATAAAAAAAAAACGGCAGCCTCCTAATAGTTCTGGCAGCTGTGAAAACTCCAGCGATTTGGGACAGAGCTTTCCTCTCTGGAAGCAGAGTTTCACAGAGCTAAAAAGTCAAGTAATTGACTGGCAACAACATGAGCAGGCAAAGGAAGCAAAGTAAGAACAGCAACGGAACTTTAGATTCCTTCTTTGGGGACAAGAAGGATCAAAGCATGAAATGGGAGGAAGACAACACAGTCAGAACTTCCACAAAATGCTCTAAATCACTACTGATTCGAGAAATGCAAATCAGAACAACTTTGAGGTACCACATCTCGCCAGCCAGATTGGCTAAGATGACAAAACAGGAAAATGACAAATGTTGGAGAGGATGTGGAAAAAT
>CM053586.1:359284641-359352965 GCA_028646515.1 Pseudochirops corinnae
CAGATCAAGGAGAAAATATTACAAGTTGCCAAGAAGAAATAATTTAAATACTGTGGAAACACAATTAGGATAAGCCAGGATCTAGCAGCTTCTACATTAAGGGATCAAAGGGCCTGGAATATGATATTCCAGAGATCAAGGGAGCTAGGATTAAAACCAAGAATCATCTACCCAACAAAATTGAGTATAATGTTCAAGGGGAAAATATAGTCATTCAGTGAGGTGGAGGACTTTCAAACATTCCTACTGAAAAAAACAGAACTGAAAAGAAAATTTGACACTCAAATACAAGAAGCATGAGAAGGTAAACATGGGAAATGAATCATAAGGAACTTATCAAAGTTGAACTATTTACATGCCAACATCAAAAAACAATAAATGTAACTTATGAAATTTTTCTCAGTATGAGGATAAGTGAAGGCAATATAAATGTATATATATGTATACATACACATATGTCTATATAGGAGGGTTTATATATGTGTATGAACACATATCTGAGTTTGTGTATATATGTGTACATAGAGGGCACAGGATCAGTTGAATGGGAAGGGACGGTACTCTAAAAGGTGAAATTATGAAGTGGGAGAGGATTAGAATGAGAGGAGACAGGGAGAGACAGAATGTGGTTAATCATCTCATTGAAGAGGCAAGGGATAATTGTTACATTGGGGAAGAAGAACAGGAAGGAAAAAAGGAAATAATCAACCTTACTCTCATTGAATTTGGCTTAGGGAATGAATGACATAAACTCTAAACTGGGCATCTTGCCACACAGGAGAGTAGGGGGATGGGGATGAGAGGTAGGATGACAGAGGGGAGGGGAGGGTGGGAGGGAGGGTTGCTGGAAGTATACAATTCTGTAAAGGGACAGGGACAAGGTAGAGACTAGAACAAGGGGGGGGTGGGATAGGAAGGAGGGATATTTAATCAGTCTCTCACAACAGGCCCGCTGTGGAGATGATCTCCATAAGTACACATGTACAGCCTGTATTTAATTGCTTGTCCTCCAGTGGGGGTGGGTGAAGAGGGAGGATGGGGAAGGATCTAGAATTTAAACTTTTATATTCAAATGTTAAAAATTTAAAAAATAATAATAATAAAAAAAGAAAAAAAATACCTGCCAAATAGGCTTCTACCTGTTGATGGAAGCCCTCCAGAGTAGGAACCTCTCAGTTCCTCAAGCATTCCCTGCCACTTTATGGCAAGTTTAATTGAAAAAACCAAACCAAAACAAACAAAACACTGACCACATTTTCTTTTACCAAGCTAATTTCACCTCCTACGCTTCAATCCTTGCCCCTGGTTTTCCCCTTTGAGGCAAAACTGAAAATCTCATTTCTCTTCTAGATTTTCACTGGAATTCTAAATCTCAATTTTATATATATATATATATATATATATATATATAAAACCCCTCACCCTCCTGGTTGTTTTCCTCAGTACAAATTATTTTCCATCTTTTATGTTTCTACACTTTTTGCTTTAAAATGTCAACCTTAAATCTTTCTCGATCTATATTTTTTTTATTTATTAGAATTTTTCACCTCCTCCTTTATAATGATTAGGTTATAATAATTTTCTTCCCCTTTGACCATGCACTATGATGATTTTTTTATTTATGTTTGTCCTGCCCCTACCCAAGGCTATCAATGACACTGCCATTCAGGACAATGACCACTTTCCAATTACAATTGTTCTGAGGCCAAGAGCGACTTTAGTCTTATAGGCAATAAATTCAACTGAACTAATTTCTGGGCAGAGGTAGGAATGGTATTTTTTGTTACATCATTTCTTCCATTTAGAATGACATTAATACTCTAAGCAATAATAGTTGTCCTAATTCCCATCCAATTCCTGATTTTTTCTGTTAAACTGGAAGGATGGGGGATTTGTTATGCTTTGTTTGTATTCCTTCCATCCTATTATCTATTTGTGCATACAATAATTTCTTTTTTCAAGGCCCTAGCAGAACTGATAAAGTAGATAAAAGATCTTTGTTTGGAGAAGGCCTCTGTGTCTGCATGGAGAGATGGTTGTATAATGGAACCTTCCACCAAGAGATCAAGGTGAAATGAGTGAAGCAGATTCCACATAAAATGCAAATTTGACTCTTAGGTGATCACCTTAGGAAATAGTAAGGATAGAAACATCCCCTAGATTATAGCTAAGGTCTAAGTGTCTGTGGGGGTGGGGTGGCAAATCAATATGGGTAAAATGAAGCAAACAAGTTTTTCCTTTGCTTGCCATTGGGAAACACTGAAGGATCTGCAACTTTGCTAAGGCAAGAAACCCTCTCCAGCAAGATAGATGACAACATATCCATGACTTGGTAATTAAGTCCCCCAGACTGACTTCCGACACATCAAGGTTAAGGTCACTTGCTGAAGGTCACACAGCTTGGAACTACTGGAAGTAGAATTTAAACTCAGGCCATCTGGACTCTCATTTGTAATCCAATAATACATTATAATGCTTCTAGTGCCCAAATGCTTCCTTTGTAGTGAATAGAAATCCTATAACCAGCTTGGTGCTAGGGCCAAGGAGAGTTCATGCCATGTGGATGTGTCCCTTTCTTTAGACGTAAAGTCTAACGAAGTGTGATAAAAAAGTGTGTGAAGGAAGAGTGAGAAAAAAAAATGATCAACAGAACCCAACTCAGGGTTAGTTTCCACAAATATGGCACATATCGAGCAATGTCAGTATAAATCTACAAATTCAATTCTAGGAGTGCCCGGATAAGACCATGTAAATGATCTATTCAGTCATCAGTAAATAATTATATGGTACCTACTCTATAGAAAGTATCGTGCAGAGCCAGAATGTGTTTAGTAGGTATCAGAACAGAAGGGGAGTGCAAAGTACATCAATGAACAAAATGAAGTCACTGTCTTAGGTATTTTCTAATCAAAGACAGGCTTTAAAATCCAGTAAATAATATTTTATAAAGAAGATAGTGCAAAACTTAAAACTTTCAATCTGATTCTGACCACATCTGAATACTTATTGGATATTGAATCCCATCACCAATGAGCTTCCCCAATGTTCTTTTATATGACCTGTTAATTTTAATGTCTGTGCCCTTTACGATCATAGACCAATCTGAAACTGTCTTGCTAAAAATGTCTGAATTCCTGATGCCCACTAGTCTGAGCTTCAGAGAAGATCTTAGAAGCTGCCACTAATTCATTTTCATGTAGCAGTTATAGATTATCAAGTTGTTGTTTTTGATTTTGGGGGCGGAAGTAAATGCATCCATAAATTATGAAGATGTATATTTATAGATCCTGAACTCATTGTTTAATGGCTCACATACGGAGGAAAGAGGTCAATAGAACATGAGAGAAAATCCAGAGTGGGAGGTAATCAACTCTAACCTCTTATTTTTACTGAGGAATAGAGAAGTTCAGTGACTTGCCCTAGGTCACTGAACTATGGTCTCTTCTCACTATCACATCTCCAACTAGCTTCTTCTTTGCTCTTTTCTTTTAAATAACAACTACCAAATATTCTGGGGAAGCTGGGTGGCATAGTGGATAGAGTGCCAGGTCTGGAGTCAAGAAGACTCATCTTCCTGAGTTCAAATCTGGCCTCAGATACCACCTAGATAATTCTGGGAAAGTCACTTAAACCTGTTTGCCTCAGTTTCCTCATGTGTGAAATACTCAGGGGAAGGAACAGTGAACCATTCTAGTATCTTTGCACAGCAAACCCCAATTAAGGTCAAGAAAATTTGGAGACAACAGGACAATAACAAAGCCAATATTCCAAAATTCTATGATTTAATCAGTCAACTTAGGTAACTCCCAGAGTGGGAACTCCTTCCCCTTATTTTCCACACATCAGTTGATGATGGAGTTGCTTTAAAGACATAGATGTTAAGAGGCTTAGCCAAATTTAGAGAATCAGGGACTGGAGCAGTGATTCCATTGGGGCAGGTAACTTTGGGTGAGGATCGCAATGCAAATTGGCACATTCTCTATAACTTAACAGCTTAGTGAGATTCTTAGAGCCCTGGGATGTTAAGTGATTATCCTTGGTCAGATACATAAGATGAGTCAGAGAAGGACTTAAGTTTAGCTCTTCCTGACATTGAGGTCATCTCTCCATATGTTATGACATGTAGAAAACGGAATGAACCTGGCTGATCTGAACATCATCAGAGATTCTGAGTGCACCACACTGCTCCTAATCTAGGTCACAAGGGGGCAATGTCTAAGCTTCCTAAAGACTCACAGAAAGACATCTCCCTTGATACAAAGTCATTCTGATTATGGACTGTTCTACAGTAACAGCATGGCCTCAATCTTCAAGGGCTGTCTGCTGTAGTAGGGAGCCATATTCTCCCTCCAGAATTACCCTATGTTTTAAAATAAGTTTTATTGATATTTTGTTTGTATGTCACCTGCATTTCCCAATGTATCCTTACCCTTTTCCTTTCTGAGAAAAAACTTTACTTTCTCAAATTTAGACAATAAATATGAAATTTATTTATTCAGCATGTTATTTCATGTATATGTAGATATATGGACACATATATAGAGGAAGTTCGTTATTCATTTTATCCACCTACCTACCTACCTGTATGTAGTTTGCCATATCCAAATGACAGTTCCTTGATGGAAGGGAATGATACTCTTTTGTCTCTGTATCTACACTATCTGACTGAAGCACAGTAATACTTAACTGATGTTGGTTGTTTGGTTGATTTTCACCAGCTCTAGTTTATATATCAACTTGATGTCTCAAAACTGAACATTACCAAAGAAAGGCTTATAGAAATGCAGACTTGATGTAAAGTTGGAAATGGGAAGCAGGCTTGATTTTGCATGAGGTAACAAGAAAAAAGAGTTTTGGAGCTTTAAAAGATGACACCACTGCTCTATGGACTTCTATATTGACCTAAATCCTTCAACTATCTCCCATATAACTGAGAAATGAAATTTGTCTCAAACAAATGAATGATAGAAGAAGAAAATAAAACTCATTTGAGATGGTTGTTGTATCACATAAATATGCCATCCTTCCATTCATCCATTTATTAATCTAGACACATTTATTAAGCACTTATTATATGCCAGGCATTGTTGGTAATAGAAAGAAAAAAAACAATCGAGCCATCCATCTCATTTCTGAACAAGCTGACTTTTCTCTTCTGATAGACAACAGATACATATATAGCTACAATAGCCATATAACAAAACTAATATATATGAAGTAGCTAAATGCAATAACAGTAGAAGAAGGGCACTAGCAGTTGGGGAGATCATGAAAGTCATTGAGAAGGTCTCTCCATAGCTTACAATCCCTATGACTAAATCCCATGAATTATTATTAGACCTGATTGAATACAAAGTGTTCAGAAAGTGAGGCAATCTATTCAAGGTGAGGCAACCAATATGGCAAAATCTGCCTTAGACCAGAGACCATTCCATATGGGAACAATAGAAGACATCAAGGATGATTAGTCTAAAAGAATAAAGCCACAGGGTGGATGATAGCCATCTTCAATAATCTAGAAGACTCCATGTAGGAAATTAAGCAGATTTGTTTTACTTGGAAGAAGTAGGAGTGATGGAAGGAAGCTTCAGAGAAAAAGATTTCAATTCAACATGATAACAACAACTATGGCAACTTTCTAACAGGACAAACTATTCCCCTTCACCGAACATCTTCAAGTAAAGTCTGAGTGACAGGTTGTTAGAGATATTGGAGAATCCTTATTCTGGGCAGTTGTACTCAATGATATTGAATGTCCTTTTCAACTATGAGAGTCTGTGTTTCAGGGCTGGCAGGCCATGATAAGGTCTTCAGATGAACAGAGACAAGTGCTGCCCAGGTTTTGCTTTAAAATATGGAACTCTAGAAAAAGTTAAATGATATTTCAAAAGACTGTCCTCAGCTGGGAAGACCCATGGATGTCCAATCCTGATCCCAAACAATAGCCAATGGTGATGAATTTAAATCTATTTTCTCTACAACTGAATATAATATTTTATGGAGTTGACTTTTCCCTGAGGGCCACCAGTGCTAGTCTGGCATTTTGAGACTAACTTCCCTTCATCTTGAAACTTTAATTAGCAGTTCCATTCTGGGATTTACCTGTGACTGTCATGGGTGAAAAATATTAGCTAATGAATTATTCCAAGTAAATTAAGTGATTTAGGAAGTTCTTTCCCTGTCTAGTTCTAGTACATGCTTCGCTAGTTAACACTTCCACCTATGACAATCACAGGCACCTCAGAGAGGGGGATGTTTATACTCACCTGAAATGAATCTTACCCGTGACCTTGTTAATGCCAACCCCGAGTTCTGTTTCTGTAAGAATTACATTAATGCTGACAGTTAATAAATTGGTTCCTGGACAATTATAAGCTGGCTTTAATAGAAACCCTAGCCCAACAAACAACCTCAGAATAGCAGAAAGTCCTTGTTTATCATTGAATTCTAATGATTTTTTTAAAGCAATACATTTGGAAGGAGACCATCATCATTCATATGTTAGCAAAGCTTCTCTTTCATTTCCTTCATCAAATTCTGATGTCCCTACCATTTCTGTCCAGAAACATGAGCTTGATGTTACTTTCAGGTTATTTAGCTGTTATCCTCCCTTATTATTTCAGTTATTATTTAGAGCCTCTGTGTGATGTCACAGAATGAGTGTTAGGTTGAAGACATTTGGAGGGGGCTCCCTTACACCCCATCACCCATATTTACTATGTGTCTGACCTTGGATAACTATGTGAATTTTTGAGAAATTTCTGCTTTATTGTTAATAGAAAGGGGATGACAATATCTACCATATCCATCTCCTATTTGGGATAAATAGGAAATCAGAAATGGAGCACTATAGCAAGCTGGCTACGAAGCTGGATACAGTTGAATTTTCCAAAAGGAAAAAAAAAAAGCATAGTGTTTATTTTTTAATTGAGTACCTGCTATGATAACCAGACAGGACTAGGTATTATTATTCCTCTATCTCCTTAATATACTGAGTCTTCAAGAGCTCCATGTGATGCATAGAAATTTGCTTAAACTCAGATTAGTCCTCAAATTAAAGCATAAAAAGAAACAGAGAAAAAAGAATAAAAACAAAATCTAAACCTTTGGAAAGCATCCTGGTCACTGACCTCAGTACAAATGGAGCTAATTGGAATCTTACAAAAAGGACAAGTGAGGAGAGCTCCCAAGGTTTAGTAAGAGCTTTGGAGTTTCAGCAGCCCTGTGGCGACCCACTAAGTTCAAGTCTATTCTTTAATTTTGGTTCTTTTTCTTAGAAACCATTTACCCTGCTACTCATACAAAACTTTGAACAGGAGAGTGCTATGGAAAGTGACTGACTTAACACTCACCCATCCAACCTTTGCTCAACTGGCAAAAAAACCAAAGGCTGCAATTTAGCAGGAGGTATTTTTGGGGGGGTGGAAGGATTAAGTTTTTAGCGTCTACATTTTGGCAAAGGAACTTCATCAAATCTATCAGTCAATAAAAATGCCCTTGCCAATATTTGAATCATTCTATGGCAATTTTTCTTGTTTACCTGCAGGGAAGAGACAAGAAAAACGGAAAACATTTCCCTTTATTTGGGGTTACTGACTTACTATCCATATACATAATTAGAATAATTCTATTAAAGGGAAAAAGAGAATCAAATATTTCTCTATGACTCATAATTAAATCGATGCATAAAACAATAATACTTTACGTGTCTCTAGTGCTTTAGGATTCAGAAAATATCTTTCTGCCCACAAATCTCAGGGAAGGAGTACCGTCATTATTCTCCTTATTTTCCAGCAGAGGAAACTGAAACGCCCGCAGGAAGTTTCTCCATCATCAAATAGCAATTAGGTTTACAGGAAGATAGACTTTGATATAGGAGTTGATCAGAAAGGATTGGAACCCAAGCATCCTTACTCAAGTGCAGGACTTAAACCAGTACCTCGAACTGCCTCCCTCATATTAGATCAATATATTCAGAATTTTGGTGGACATCCAGGCTAAAATCAAGATTATTTTAGGTAAGAAAATTCAAGCAAAGTGCTACACTGGGAACAAAGATGAACTCTCAGTCATAGAAACTGAATTTCTTGCCTGCTCTTCTATCATCTACTATTGTGTGACTGAATAATTTACTGAACTTTTATCCTCTATGGGTGTTTGTTTCCTCATCTGCAAATGCGGGTGGCAGTTGGATTACATGCCACCTAAGCTTCCTTATGCTCTAAATTAATGACTTTAGGATTCAATGATTCCATCTTGATGGATTCAAATTGCCTAAGGTACCATAAGTTATTTCTGTCAGAATATGACTCCAAATCCCAGATTGTTTCTACTGAACCACACTTCCCCGCATGGAACACATGCCTTTAAATATATGGATATATAAATATATTGACGGGCTTCTCATCTTTTTGTCTGTCTAAAATCTCCCTACTCCCATTTTACCAAATCTCATAATATATCAGTGTATTGCTTCAGTAATTTCTGTCACCACTCTTCATGACCCCAGTGGAATTTTCTTGGTAGAGAAACTGGTGAGGTTTTGCAATTAACTTCTCCAGCATTCTCCTCTCATTTTACAGATGAGGAACTGAGGCAAAGAGGATGAAGTAACTTGGCCAGGGTCACACAGCTAGTAAGTGTGTGAGGCCAGATTTGAAGTCAGAAAAATGAGCCTTCCTAACATCAGGCCTGACACTCTAGCCACAATACTACCTAGCTGCTCAAGTAACCTTTCACATGGTGGCCAAAACCATGAATTTCACTAATATGTAAATGGATTTTATTAATACATACACACTTAATACACACATACACATGTATGTATATATGTATATGTATGAGTATATATGTGTGCGTGTGTGTGTATATATGTACACAGGCACATATATACACACACATAAAATGTGTTTATTTGTTTTTGGTCCTTCTATCCCCACTAGTGGCAGTAATGAATGGCTTGAGAAGTGCTCACTGAATTCCTTGGGGCTGTATCTAGTACAAGTTGGGCTCAGAACAAGAATCACTTTTCCATCATAACTGACAAGAGATTATTTAGTCTCTGCTCCAAGACCTCCATATGGTCAGAAGTCCCAACTCCCCAATCTAATACATTCTACTTTACAAGAGATCTATATTTTAGGAAGGTTTTCTTTAGCTTAAGATGAAAATCTCTCCCTACAACTTCACCCACTGCTCTCAATCAGAAGAAATCAAATGGATTTTCTACTTAATATTTCTTCAAAAAAGTGAAGACCATTTTGTTATCTCTAGTCCCCTACTTTCCAGGTTAAGTAACCTCAGACCCTTCAATGAAACCTTAAACAATATTAATTATTCACTTGATCTTTCTAGAATAGACATAATCTGAACAAACTGAATGGCCATCTCTTCCAGGAACAGTATGCAGGGAATGAATAAAGATGTAAATATTTCAAGGCTTTCTGGCTGAGGAGATTTTCAATGTAGTCAGAGTAAAACAATATACTATGACAACCAAAGGGATGAAAAAGTGCAGTTCTTTCAAAGTGAAATCTGTATTTTAATTTTAGTAATGTTTCCATGTTCTGACATATATACCAAAATTTCCTTTGGTTAAGCTTTTTGATGAAAAATTTTGGAACTGATTTTATTTAGCTAAATCTGTATACTGTCAATCACAAAACAGTTTCTATTATAATTTGTATTCCTTGGGAAGGAAGGATGAGAGCAATACAATGAATGGATGGTAGAGTCCAAGAGCAGGCTCCAGAAGATCTAGTCAGGCCTCCTCATGAGCCATATGGAGAAATGGATGCCTTAATGGTCACATAGCTAATACAGGTCAAAATCAGGGCTACAAAGAAGGTTGAGACATTGATGGATAGTTGTCAAGGTAGTGGGATTGGGGAACAAATACTTCATGCGAAGGTCAAAGGAATTGGAGATTTTGAGCTGGTAACAGAGAGAATTAGAAGGGAAAATGATAGTTGTCATGAAAAATAGATCTCAAATACTATGTCGTATAGAATATCTTTATTCAGTTCTGTATTTTGTTAGTTTTTTTAACCGATGAAATTACACTATATGCCATCTTAGATCTTTTGTATTTTTGGTCAACGTGTTGTATTTCCCTATTCGTATGTGAATCCATTGAAAGCAGAGATTGGTTCATTTTTTGTCTCTATATTCCCAGCATGTAGACAAAGATGTCTTATACATTGTAAGCACAATACAGAATAATAAATGCTTTCCAAATGATATTTAATTGAAGGGAATTGATGGTAAGAACTGTTTTAATTTTCTCTTTGTATCTCTAGTGCCTAACCAGGTATCCTACACATGGTTGATACTTGGTAAATTCAGGTTGTTGAACTGAAGCAAATTGAATTGAATCCAGTATCTGACAGGTTAGCTAATGGAATAGGAAATTGATTTGTTCAGATGAGAAATGGGCAAAAATCGCAAATTCTTCTTGCATCTGAGGAAATCACTTTCCTAAAATTACAGCAGTTCAAAAGTGGGAATGGGCCATGTAAGGAGCTAGCAGATGATTCAAAACTGAAAACTCTTAAGAAGAGCCCAGAAGGCCATTGTAGAAGACACTATTTTACATGTACAAGTTTGATTTAATGACCTCTGAAGCATATTCAGTACAAACCTTTTAAAATTGATCATGCTTTGGGTGGGATTTCAAGGTACCAATTACATCAATTTTAGCAATTTCAGAATTATAAAGGGGGCAGCAGATTCTTTTCTCTTTCATGCTCTGCCCAATCAGTCTAAACACTGAACCATAATAATTAGCATCAGTTCATTGGTGAGGTGCAACAGAATGATGCTTCCCTCCTTCCTACAACTGTTTATCTTTTAAAATGCAAGAAAGATGAGATATAATCACCTTCATAGTAATTATAAGACTAAATAGCAAGTGAGGCATATAATTACGAAACATTTGCAAAGGGAAAACATCAGAGTGACACTGCCATGCTACACCTTCATATTAGCAGCTCTCCGATCAAAATTTGGTATGTTTCAGCTTTAATGAAATTTATTAAGGATTTTTTTAAATCTAGATAAATCAAAGGCATCAATAAATGAATTACTAACACAAAACAGCAGTGCCCTCAACCGCTTGCAACATGAAAGCTCTGTTATGTTGAAGATTCCCCAAGGAGAAAGAGTCTCCACTTCAACTTAGTGATTTGTTCCACTTAACGCTTTTTTCTTTCTTTACCAATGCAGTCCCCCCAATTAATCTGCTCATCTAAGCAGTAATGGTCTTCTCCATTTTATGTTCAATATATAGATAAATGACTCTAGTCAGACTCCATAACAATTACTCTAATTAAAAATCTGTGGGGAGAACAAGAGTAAGACTGCGAGGGTTTTAAGTACTTGACATTGACTAGGAACTGTTCTGTCTACACAGAACTCAAGCTTTCTCTTTTTTTGTTTCTTTAGTTTGGTCTTTTAAGTGACTATATTTATACGAGACATTTTTTCTTTTACTAAATATCCTTTGGAAACAAACTGGAGAAGAACAAATCTGTGGGTTCTTGGGATCTATGTGGCAATCAGGTGAACCACTTTTCTTGGCTTTAGACATTTAATGGAGGTGAAAATGCAGGCTCAATGACTGAGGACAGTTCTCTTCCTACATCATAATACCTCTCACCTCCCCAAATTCAAATCAAACAAACCCCAACTCTGATTATTAATATTCTCTTCTCAGCTTGAAGTCCTATGCCATTGTGATATGTAAGTTACCATAAATTCTTAAAGGCTATGACATCAAAACATCGTCTCTGATGGGCCCCACTAAACTTTGGGTGACTTGGAGCACAGGACCCAAATCTAACTTTCTAGTCCAAGGACTAGACAACACAAACTTGCTGAGATTTATCATCATGCCCACTAGGGCATGAAGTTTTTGGCCACGGCAACACACAAAGACGATCAATTTAGAAAGATTCTTTGGCTGCAATAGCAAGGTTTGATCTGTGTTAGTGAAGGGTATGTATATACCAATAAAGTACTGGAGCTTCTGATCTTTAGAGCCATTGCCACTCTTTAAAAATCATCACAAATGTTGAGGTCCTCTGAAAGTTTTATTTTCTGTATAATTTTTTTTAATGAACTGAAGAAGTGGATTTTTTGTCACTAATTTTCCAGCATTTACTAGTGGCTCCCTCATCAAATAAATCACATGCACACTATCTATCTATCTACCTATCTATCTGTCTGTCTATCTATCTATCTATCTATCTATCTATCTATCTATGTCTGTAATACCTTTATAAAAACATGTTATCCTAATAGAATGTAAGCTTCTTTATGGCAAGAACTGCTTCATATTTTAAAATCATTGCCCATAGATTGATTTATAGAATGTTGATTTGATTTTTTTCAGAAATTAATTGCTATCCATTCAAAACAATTTATCATGTTTTCAAAATTCCATTATGAAAATTATTTACTCTTGTATTAAAGCTACTATGTGTCAATGGCATTACCGTCCTTTTGAAATTGCCTCCAAATGTGCCTGTGTGTATCTGTTCCTTTCATAGCTATTTGCATAATGTCTCCCTCACTGGAATTTTAGGTCAGGGTTTTTGAGGATTTTTTCATCTCTCTTTGGCATTAGAACGTCATCTGGCACATAGAACTAGACCTTAAAGAGTGGCTGTTGATTTGACTGTATTAAGACATCAGAAATCAATTATATTTCATTTAGTAAAGCTAATAATGTGTGCATGTATACATATATGCATAAATATGGATTTGGAGATGGATAGAGATATGTATATGTAAACATATGTATCTATATGTGAATATGTATGAGCATATACGTACATGTATATATATCTAGAGATTGAGAGAGAGGAAGGCAGAGAGGCAGAGAGATCTCCTGGGTCTTCTGAAGTTCTTTGAGATTTGCTGAGGATATCTATTTCAATTTAAACCTTCAGAAGTGCTGTCTTTCAAGGGTTAATGTTACAGCATAAATGGACCAGGGTCTTTTAATCTGCAATATAATTCTCCAAAGGAATCATATTGAGGTAATTCTTATGAGCTAGGTAGAACAAACAATCAAATCTAAAAGGCTCAGGAGGTTGAGAGCTCCACTTACAAAGATGCAGTATCAAAATGTATCCAGATTATTGTGCATCCTGATGAGATACACAGGTGTCTTATAATTCTAAAAAGGAAGACCTTCTAGGAAGATTTAGGTAGTTAACTTAGGATATAGATACACATTTTGAGGGACTAAGGGAAATATGGCACAGCATAATATACATAAGAATCTGAAATTATTTTCCCCCAATTTTTAAGATTTTTGTTTAAAGCTTTGAGTTCCAAGTTCTATCCATCCTTCCCCTTCCTCCTCCCTGAGATGGCAAGCAATCAGATATAGCTTATACATGTACACTTATGAAAACTATTTCTGTCAGTCTTTTTTTAAAAGAAGACTTGAATAAAAGAAAAAAATAATAATGAAACAAATAAAAAACAGCCTGTTTTGGTCTTTATTCAATCAATATCACAGTGAGGGGGGGTGTGCAGAGAGGGAGAGAGAATATCAACATACGATATGTTCTTCACCAGTATGATGATCACTATGTAATTTATCAAAGAAGTACTGTGAAGTAGTGGATAGAGAAGGGTTGGGAGCTAGGATAATATGGATTCATAGCCTATGTGAGATCCTTACCACCTGCGAGACCATGGGCAAATTACTTAAAACTCTCCAGACTACAGTTTCTTTATTGATGAAATAAGGAAATTAAAATGAAGGACCACTAAGGTCGCTTATGAACCTATGAACTCTGCAGTCATGGTAACCCCTGAAACAAACACTACAGGACAAGTTGAATAAAGGCTGTAAAAGAGAAGACTTTTCTCATTCAGTGTAGATATTCACTAAATCATATGATTTCTTTCCCCAAAATATCATTTATCTGTCATGTAGACATTGCAACACTCACATAACCAAGGATGAATAAGTTCTATAGTATGAATCTAGCAATATTCTTTTTATGATTCTGAATTAAACCATCTTGAAAATGACTAAACAATCTTACTCAAATTAAGAACAAGCTATTTTTTTTTTTAGTATAATACAAAATGTCACTATACAAAGATGTGTTCAGATTTGGGATAAAGGGCATTGGTATTGTGCAGTCTGGGTCAGGGGCACAGGACCTTGTTATGCATCCAGGAAAAATGACATGCAGCAGGCAATCCATGGTCACGGTCATTCTTTCCAATACCCAGAATGCCAAAATGCCAGAAATACTGAAGCCAAAAAACCCAGACGTGATTGAAAATCAGAAAAGAAATTCTCTTTTCAGTGATAAATGACAAAACTTTCAGCTCCTAATTGTCTTGGTAGAGCTCACATCTGACTTTTCATACATATATCCATCCATGTTTTGACTCTCAAACTGCATCATGGGATTGATTTGGCCTTTACGGCTGCCCAGTTCTACCTTTCATTTACACAAAATCATCACAAATAAATATTTACTGGCATGCTCTTATTTTCTTCAACATTTTACATACCACGATGAAATATTGGTGTTTCTCTTCCGCAATAGCTATTGCAATTCAAGAGTGAAAGAGATTTCAAAATTTTTTTTCAAATACATTTAATATAGGATGTCTGGATGCATTCATTAGAAAAAAAAATCATTTTTTATCATATGCTTTGCGTTCTATAATTTTAAAGTGTTGAAGCTAAGAAACTAAATGTAGGAGTGAAATGATGGCCTGGCTGAGTCCATCCAATATATTGTTCAATTTGGGCCAACAAGGGCCGATCTGGTTGTTCTTTGAAGAAAGAAGGGTCCTTCATGCATGCCATGCATCTACACATTCAATTGCATGCTGTGAGGAGAGAGGGTTTGTTTTGTTTCCGTACCGCTCACATTCTTGATTTTAGAATAAAAAGGAAATGTGAATGGCTAGGATTAGAAATGAAGAATCCCAGAACTCCAAATTCTCCCAGTCAGAAGGAAACCCAGAATTCATCTATTCCAAAGTTTATCTGCCCCAGATCCCATTTACAACACAATCAACAAGCAATCATCCCAGTAGCTCTTAAAGACCTGGTGTGGGGAGTGGGAGGAAATGCTTCCTCCAGAACCAAGACGTTCTACTTTTGAACAGTTCAAACTATTATTACTATTATTTTTCTTTCTTGGAACCTAATCTTGTTTCTAGGTAACATTAGCCCATTGATTCTAATTTGACACTTTGGGGCCAAGCAGAACAAGACTAATCCATTTTCTGTCTGCCAATAACCCTTTATATATTTGATTAGACGTAACCTACCCCAGTCCTACAAATGTTCCATTTTCTCCATAAGCAATCTCAAATGCTTCAGTTCAACTTCTTACGGGGTGCTGGAATTCTTTCAATATCCTTCACTATCTTAGTGGACGCTCTCATTTTTATTAACATCCTTCTTAAAGTGTGGTGTCCAGAACGGAACACCGTATTCCAGTAATAATCTGACAGCGTCACAGGGCAGGCAGATTAGCATATCCCTCTTTCTGAAATCTATTACTTTCATCGCGGAAAGAAGATCAAATAATTATTATTTTTATGCCATATGTCATGGCTACCTCTTATTGAATTCACCATCTATTAAAATAAATAATAAAAATGAATAAATAATTAAAAATTAAAATAAAATATATGTATGCATTATTATTAACCCATCTTTCACTAGTGAAGGTGATTATTTGGGTGAACTTATTCAAGGGGAAACGTCATAAAATATTATGTTGACTGTTCAGCACTTAGACAAGAATTTTTTTTTTTCAACTAAAGGGATATGGCCAATTCTTGTAGAATCAAAATTTTAAACTAAAAACTAAACACTTAACTAACATATGGCTATGTAATATATTGACAAGGATGCCTTACCTTGTCTGTGGCCCATAAATGAACTATGCATGCACTACATGTATGCACATACATGTATACACATATACATGTATGTATATATACACACATGTATGTGTGTATAGGTGTATATATACATACACACACATATATCTATATATATCTATATCTATATCTATATCTATATCTATATCTATATCTATATATCTATATCTCTCTCTCTCTCTCTCTCTCTCTCTCTCTCTCTCTCTCTATATATATATATATATATATATATATATATATATATATATATATGGGTCTATGTGTATACATTTCCTTGGTTATCCTTAAGGAGAAATTAAAAATGCTAATCCCATCAACATAGTCTGTAGCCCTTCTAATACACTGCAAGTCATTTGAGGGTAGGTATTACCCATCATTTTACTCTGAATGCCACGATACCAGGCATGGTGTTTTGGAGACCTTAGACAGTCAATTGAATTTTGTTAAATAATGACAAATACCAACCCCTTGGTAGCCAGAATTTGCCACTGTTGATTTACGAATCCACAAGTGTGAGTCTATTGAACCAACCTGATTTTCTGTCATCTTCCTCATTCCCATGCTTGAGAAAGACCAATTCCTCTTATTTTTCAAACTATTTGATAAGGTTAATCCCATTATCACCCTGACCAGCTCCCTTAGGCATCCAGCTTTCCAGCTACAGAATCATTTCCAATGTCTAGCCTTTATCTCTTTTGTTGTAAGTACCATGCTAGAGAAGGAGAATGGGGCTTCTCATCTTCGTTAAAATAAAATGCTCAACTAGAATTATATAATAATTACTCAGACCTTTGCAGGTTATATCGTTACAATCCTTCAACACAGGTTTTATTTTTTTTCCAATAAAGATATTTTAATATTGTCCAAACTCCTTCCTAATTTCCTCACATTACCTTGACATTCAGAGTTCAGAATACTATAGGAAAAAGGTTTTTTGTTTTGTTTTGTTTTGTTTTTTAAGTCCAAACCAAAATACTGCGAAGTCCTTTAGATATTATTTGAGACTATGGCTTCTTTTAGGTCCTACCTAAAATCCCACCTTTAAGAAGAAGCTTTTCCCTACTCACTCTTAATTCTACTGTTTTCCTTCTTTATTTATTTAATTTAATAATTAATATTTAATTAATTCAATATATAGATTGCTTGTAAATGTTTGTATGTTGTCTTTCCTATTAGACTGTAAGCTCTTTGAGGACAGGGACTGTATTTTACCTCCTTTTGTATCTTCAGTCCATAGCACAGTGCCTAGCACATATTAGGTCCTTACCAAATGTTTATTGATTGAATGAACAATGAAAGAATTAGTGATTCTGTCTCTGTGGTGGGAGACTTCTGCTATGGTAAATCCCTCCACTGATGGAAATTTCAACCTATCTGTGACTTATTAGAGAAGTTCTAGGAAGTATCTGGAGGCTTAAGATGGCTGAGAGGGTTAGCCAGTGTTCCAGAGCTCATAAGATTGGGGCACAGAGTTTGAACCCCAGTATCCTAGACTCCAAACCCAATCTACCTCTGAGAATGACAGAATCAAAGTATATAGGAGTTGAAGGGACCTCAGCAGCCATCTAGTTCAAACATCTCTGTTATAGTGTAAGCAGGGAAACCTATCCCAATTCAGGCAGCCCATTTAACTTCTGGTCCTTCTCCTAGGTTTGTCCTGCCATCAATTACTATACTTATTGAATATCTGATTACTCTTATGTGGGAAATTCTGGATTAAATTATTGGTCAAGAATTACTCGTAATCCTTCCTTATGAAGATGTCACAAAACGTGTATAAAACTGTTTTTCTTGTAAATGCATTCCCTATTGATTCTCAATATTCTTTCAGAGGTGTATTCTTATAGAGGAAATTCTGACCCATCAGCTCATAAAAAAGTGACATTTGAAATTGGAATATTTCTCTAGGCACTTTTTGCTTCAAGCAATCACAATAATTTATTCAGTGCACCTACAAATTCCCGGCAATATTTTGGGGTTTTTGTTGTTTCTTCTATTTTTTGTGCAGACTTATGATTTCAACAGATAAAAAACCTGTAAGTGAGAAAGGCCTTATGATGGCTTATGTGAAACAAATACTATATCTCTTCTGCGTCTTAGAGCCTTAGCCAATGACTTTCAATAGTCACACAGCCAGGTTTTCCTTATTTGAAGGCTAACTCTCAATCTACTCTAACAGCAAGCACCCTAGCATACACAGGATGACCTGTTAGTACAGATTCTTTGATTTGCTTTTTTAGGCAAGAATATTCAAAAGGGGGTCAACAATCCTACTTTTAATTACATTCACAACTTCAGGGGAAAGATCATCACCCTAAACATTGGAAAAAATGTAAGAGAAAATACAAGCAGAGAAATTAGCATAAAGACCAACAGGCAGTGGTCTGACTGCCTGAATCAAAGCAACATTGCTATATGCCTTACATACACCACTAGATACAGAGCCTTTACATCTGAGCAGTCGGGGGGTGTGAACGTAGGGCTACTCAGATTTTCGAACAGGAAATCAAATGGTCCTTGTCATAAGTGAACCCCTAAGCAAAATACCAACTCAGAGTCTATATATACAGTTAACCAGAGCCAGAAGACATCACAACCCTCATGACTCAGTGCCTAATCAACTAAGTACCAAAAGGAGTGGAAGCCTTCCTATTTGCAAGCCTCTCCTTAAGCAAGGTCCTCCTTAGGCAAGTCCCTCCCCTAATGGGCTTCATGTGAGGCCTATTAATGGGGAGGGAACATTATAATTACACTCTGCTAGCCTGCTTTTCCAGAAGTTATTCAAATGTTCCAGATCCCAGATAAATGCATCTGTGTAGTGCTTACAGAGGCATTCTCAGGAATACCTCTTTGCATGAGAACATATGACAAAGGAAAGGGAATCTCACTGTTTGGGAGGTCTGGATTCTATCAGTTCACCTGAATTTTGATGGAGAGTTTGAAGGGATTTCAGAGGCCATGAAGCCTGACTTCCTCACTTTATAGATGAGGAAACTGAAAATCAGAGTGATCAAGGAACTTCCTCAAAGCCACACAGAAGGAGATGAGATCTGAGAGTTTAAGCAAGCCCAGTGATGCCATTCAATGGAGCTCCCCAGTTGAGAAAGGAATAGTTCTGATTTTTCTCATGGAATCCTGACAATTTAATCCATATTGGCTTCTTACTACAAGGCCTTACTCTCTCTCTAAAGGTATAATTATCTCCCCCATTATTCTGATTCTATATAATTAAATATAATTTAAAAAAACATAGATAAGGTATTTCCTGTATATGTGACAGTGAGCTGTGGGCTGTGGACAGAGGATGCAAGGATGGATGACACCAACTTGACTGTACAGGAGACAATCTGATGATCACAAATAGCAAAATAATCGAGAAGGAAAAATGACATTTGGAAAAATAGTCTTATCAGTGGTGACACACCTAAGTTGATCTTTTAGAGAGGAGAAGGAGCTGGCTGGACAAAGAGTTCCTCATGGATAGTTAGGGGACTCAGTTAGGGAACCCAGTAACTGGAAGGGAGGAAGATTAATGAATAGTGAGAGGTCCTAATGATTGTAGAGAAAGTGTCAGACTTGGAACATAAGTGAAGACATTCTATAGCTGCAAGTTGTGTTTGAAACAGTGGTTTTTGTGACTGTGTTCCTGGGAATGATTTGCTTGATGAAGGGCCTCTCCAAGAGGTTTCAAGTACATACCAGTTATCATCAAATCTGCATTTTTTACATTATGATCTTCAAAATATGCTCCATCTCTACCTGTGTGATGGAGAAGGGAACAAGTTTTTCTTAAGCACCTACTATGTGCCAGGCAACATCCTAAGTGCTTTACAACTATTATATCATGTGATCTTCACAATAACTTTAAAAGGTGGATACTATTATTACTCCTATTTCACAGACAACAAAACAGAAGCAGACAAGTTATATGACTTCCCCAGGGTCTTAAACCAGCATTTTTATGTAAAAATTCTAACCAAGATCCTGGCTGTAGATTCAAAAATTCTCTGGCCTATGTCAAAGTCAATGTAGATACTTGGTGCTTATACATTGAAATTTTGTTTGAGTATATTGACTTCTTTTTTTTGGAGGCAGAGTTGGAAGGTATATTCATCCATATGTTATCTAACAATATGTGAATAGATATAACATCCTATGACCTCTCGATCTTTTCTCATTTAGGCGAATTTGACATTCAGCCTTCACAGAGAGAGAAGTGGTATATGATGATGTGATGTTCACGTCACCTGGACATCATATTGTCTCTCCTACTTGACTTGGCTGGGCTCACTTTGGGTCCCTTTGGGAGCTGGCTGATGAAGAATTGTAGCCAGAGGTCTGCTGGTTAACGTGTAACTACTAGATCTCTCTTTGAAAATATGCACACATCCATTAACCAGGCAATAAATATTTATTAAGCACCTACTATGTTTTAGGCCCTGTGCTAAGCTCTGGGGATACAAAAAGAGAAAAAAGACAGTCCCTGCCTCTAGGAACTCCCACTCTAATGGAGAAGGAAGCATGCAAAGAACTATAGACAAAGAAAACTATATATAGGAAATATAGAAAATAATTAAGGGAGATAAGACACTAAAATAAGGGGGATTGGGAAACACTTCCAGTAAAGGATGGAATTTTAGTTGGGACTTACAGGAAGTCGGGGAGGCCAGCAGTCAAAGTGAAGGAGAAAAAAACATTCCAGGAATGAGAGATGGCTGGCAAAAGTCCCTACAGCTTAAAAATTAAGTGTCTTCTGGGGACAGTCAGGATGCCAGCATCATTGGACCTACATGACATTTTAAAATTGATTCTATATTATTAACACTTTCTTTGTTGCTTTCTTAAACCTATATGGTCCATGAAACAATATAATGAACCTTGATTTGTAACATTTGTCAATTTCCCAGGTTTAAATGCGCTCATAGAAAGTATAGTAATCGAGCTCCCTTGAGCTCTTACAGCTTGACTCCAGTATGTATCTGATGGTGGTGTTCTGGACTTTTCAATTTAGAGAAGAAGAGGAGGGGAAGAGGAAGAAGGAAGGGAGGGGGAGAAAGGAGTTAGGGAAGTGTAGGGTGAGAAGCTTACAGCTTTAAGGTTTGCAAAACATTCTATACATGTTATCTCCATTGAACCTCATAACAAATCTGGGACGTAGTAGCTCTTATTTACATTTTACAAATGAGGAAACAGAGGCCAAGAGAAGCCAAGTGACTTGGACAGAATCATATATTTACCCAGTGTCTAAGGCAGGACTTGAACTCATGTTTTCTTGACTCCCAAGTCTGTCTATCTCTGTCTCTGTCTCTGTCTCTATCTCTGTCTCTCTCTGTCTCTCTGTGTGTCTCTCCCCTAAAGCCTTGATAAACCTTGCTCATTTGAAGTGCCTTGCTTTTCCCTGAGTATTATTTATCTTTTCTTTTAGATAAATATAATATTTCTGCTCCAGCCCAGAAAGCTCATTGCTGGCTGCTCCTCTTCTGAGCTTACTAGCCTGGCCCTGTCTTACCGTCAGATTCACAAAGGACCAGACAGAAGAAGGTGTACTTTGCAATGTTCATCTTCATTGCACACAAGCTTGACTCTGATGTTGTCCTCAGGAGCCACCTCACAAATGAGGCTGTTCTATCACGTTATCCTTTAGGGATCTGACTCACTGTCACCTTGGGGGGAGTCTAAAATGAACCCACCCTGAATTGAATTTTGCACTTTGTGGAATTCTTTTCCAGAGTGCTATAATGTTGCACTACTATAACCTTTTGTTTGCATGTATATGACTGAATGAGTGGTGGAGAAACTTTTTTAACATGTTTAAAATGTGCCAAGCATCATGTTGTGAGAAAGTTTGATAAATGGATAATTTTAGATAAGTCATTTCCTTTTCCAGCTTCAGTTTTCTCACCTTCCAAATGAGGGGGGTGGACCATGGACTTCTAAGATCCCTTCAAGATCTAAAACTCTGATTGGTTAGAAGAATCTGCTGGCCAAAACAGGATGGCTAGACAGGCTGGTGATGATTGGAAGCTGAAAAGGAGCAAATTATACTTTTAGGTCAGGAGGAAAAATATAAGTATCAGATAAAAATCCAACCTTTCTAACAATTAGAGCTATCTATATGTGGAATGTGGAGCTTCGGCAGAGAAGGAGGCAACTGGGTGGTGTCATGTATAGAGTCCAGAAGAATTCAGTTCAAATCTGACCTCAGACACTTATTAGTTGTGTGACTGTGGGCAAGTCACCTAACTAGTATTTGCTAGTCTCTTTATCTGTATAATGAGCTAAAGAAAGATATGGTAAATCACTGAAGTATCTTTACCAAGAAAACCTCAAATGGGGTCACAGTGAGTTAGGTATGGCTGCAAAGAGTCATATAACAAATAATGACCCTGGAGAGGTCACCTAATCTCTGTCTGTCTCACTCTCCTCATCTGTAAAACAGGCATAATAATAGCACTTATCTCCAGAGCCGTGAGGTTCAAATGACACAATAATCATAAAGCACTTAGCATATTGCCTAACACATAGTAGGGACTGTATAAATGTTACCTACTATTTAAAGAGATTTTCCCTTCCTGAAGGTTTTTAAGCCTTCCAGAGGTTAGATTTCTTACCAATGTCAGAGAGCCATGTGATTGACAAATGCAGCATTTGAACCTGGCTCCTCTGCCCCTAAATCCCCTACCCTTTCTACTATACCACACCACGGTCTTTAAGAACTGAATTCCTTCAAGGTCTTGCTAATGAGAGGGAAGACATTGTCACACTAATGCTTAACATGTTGTCTTGGAACTACTTCCTAGCTATTTCTTTAATGCCTCTTCTCTTTCAACTAGAAGGACTATTGCTTTGGTGCAAAGACACCATTGGAGGCAAAATTTCTACCCTGCCCCACCAAGTCAGCTCATCAGCCTTTTATTATTTTATGCAGAAGAATTTGTAATCAGATTAACTAATCTTTGTGAAGAGAAAAAAAATAGATAGAAGATCAAATAAAGGAGCATAAGAAATTTCAAAGGAACAGGAAATTTGGATTTTTATTAGAAGAGCGCATAGGTGCAGTATAGTAGATTAACAGAAAAAAAGTGCTGGCTATGGAATCAGGAGAGCCCTGAGTTTTAATCTCACTGAAGATACTTAAGTAGGTGACCTCAGGAAATGCATTCGAGGCTCCAATTTCTTCATCTATAAAATGGGGATCACATCATCTGCAGCACTCACTTTCAGGCTGTTATGAAGACCAAATGAGATACCATATGGAAAATGACTTGCAAACCTTAGAGCTCTTTATAAATGTCAGGTGTTAGTCATAGCATTAACTTAAAACCACTGCTTTGCACTCATTTTGCATTAGCATTCTATGGAAGGAGTAACCATTTACCAGAGGTTTGCTGGCTGAATAAGTTCCCTTCACTCCTAGAAACTGTTCCTAGAGAGGAAAGTGTCTTAGGAGAATATCTGATGCACAGGGGGCCCACAGAAGGGCAAAGCTATACTAGACCGTTGGGGGCATCTTGACCTTGATATACTTGGGAAAAATCCTCTCTATAGCATGCCTGTCAATGTCCTCTAAAGTCCCTCCCCACTCAATATTGATTTTCCCACGATACAGGATGCTTTGATGCTTACATTCATTCCTTTAGTCCATTCGTATCACTCACCGGCATTAATAGTAATGCAAATAATCTTTTTTTTTTTTTTTTCCTTTCCTCTCTTCTTGTTTGGGTAATCATAGAGGTAAATTGTGCTACTATTGCCCTAGTAAATCACTGGTTATTAAGTATATCCTGGGGGAGTAAAGAGGCTTCTCTTTTCTCAG
Organism: Pseudochirops corinnae; assembly: GCA_028646515.1. NCBI lineage: Eukaryota > Metazoa > Chordata > Mammalia > Diprotodontia > Pseudocheiridae > Pseudochirops > Pseudochirops corinnae. The sequence goes on from CM053586.1 coordinate 359,308,394, forward strand.
AGAGGAGTGGACTCAGCACAAGAAGACATTAGTAATGAGATCACTTGGTTTGGGTTGTCCTTTGGGGTCTTGGGCTTCCCACTTGAACTCCTTTTGATTGCTGAAGATTTCTCTAGTGTGATGAGATTCATGTCTCCAATATCAGAGTAGACATCTTTAATTTAGATACATAAACCTTTTTAGAGTGATCCCTGTTATGAACTTAGAGATATTCTGATCCCTGGGACACCTTGATTCCATAGAGCTGAGAATTCTAACTTAAGGTCAGAATATTATGGCCCCAGTCCTGACTTCACCATGCTGCTGTAAAGCATATTTGAGCCTGCACAATTTTAGCAAAAATAAAAGTTGTATTAGATTTTGAGAACACTGCTAACGTTAACATACAGATTTTATTCATTATTCCATTTGTTGATTTTAATGGAATTGACAAAATTGTGTAATAAATCCTAGAAGCAGGTAAGGATTGATGATAACTGATAATGAGAGAATTTTAAAGTAGAGACAAAGAGAGAGAGAAAGAGAGAGAGAGAGAGAGAGAGAGAGAGAGAGAGAGAGAGAGAGAGAGAGAGAGAGAAAGCCCAAAGGAAAGATAAAAGGATGTCTTTACATAAATTATAATTTCTAATGCTAAGTTCCTTACTTTCTTCTCAAAGTGGGTCCTTTCTTAAAAAAAAAAAAAAAAACACCAAACAGATAAATTAGGAATAATTATTTGCATTAAATAAGAATTCTCTAATTTACCACAGGATTCATTGTTGAGTTCCTTTAAACAGTGAGATTTCCCCAGTGCAGTAGTGCATTTAAATGTTCATTTAAAGATAATTAACTACTAACAACTTGACAGAGATACTTGGGGAGGGGGCCATGTGGAGAGATGGTCATAGAATCTTAAATAAGGCTTTGCTAATAGACCAGAGATTAAGATGAAGGATCCCTGAATTTATTGCATGTCAATGCAGAAATAGGATTTTCTTTATGAGACCCTATTTAGGCACACAAGAACAATCTTATAGTTAGGGTCAACACGGCTTTAGACTGATCCCCTCTCTCCATGCCTTCCTGGAATATGCTGCCTTGCCATGTTCCCCTCCTGGAATTCTCACACTCTTAAGCATTCTCAGTTGCTCAACTCAAGTGTCGCCTGCCCCAGGAAGAGTTTCCTGGTCCCCCTGGGTGTTATTGCACTTCATCATTTATATTATATTGATTTTATATCCCATTGTATTCCCATTGTATTTCCCACTGGAGTACATAAGCTTCTTGAGGGCAGGAGCAGCTGGAATCTCACGTTTGAAACCCCAGTGGATAGAGTACTACTCTGTACTTAAGCAGTTTTCGGTCAGAATTGCCTTCTATCTTGTATCCATTTGACACATCTTCTTGGGCAGCCCCCTGGGTCTTCTGAGAACATTAAATACAGACTACTTGAGACTTCTGTCTCACATTGTACTTCCTGACTTGGGGTTTGAAGACTACCAATCTTCTACTTCCTCTGTAATTTCGGTAAGTCAGGACGTGACATTCTCTGCCTGTGAATATTTCTTTCATTCTAAAGTTTGTGACTCTTTTCACCTTTATTTGGCATTGACTCCCATGAAGAGCCCTAGATGGTCATCAGAAGAGGATGGTAGGTATGACTTTCTAAAGAGCATTTTGGATTTAGTACAGCAATGAATGATCTGTGTCTTTTGTCAACAAACCACTTGTAAAATTTCAGTCCAGTGAGATACCTCATGGGTCATGGGTACCAGAGTGGGGATCCCCTTGACAATCATTAAGATGAAGAGTTCCTTAACCATTAGCAAAGACCGATTTTAAGCACATTCTCATAAAGCGGACTGCTGGCTCCTTCTCTGAATCCAATGAATAGTTTAGGAAAACCATGACCAGGTACTGGAGTTACCTTCACTCTGCTTCTTTGAGACTGGAACTGTGGGCCCAAAATAGGGTCTCATCTCCACAATGGCTAGTTTTCTTAAGAGAGTGTGACTTTGCATATGGAGGCCTAGCCTTGGACTCAGGGATCAATCAATTCATAGAATGGCAAGTCATTGTCATTCACTGTGCTGAGTACAAGGACACAAAGACAAAAAGTAGTCTTTGCCCTCCATGAGCTAACATTCTATCAGAGCAGATCCTATATACTTATGTAAATATATGCAAAATGTCAGGAAAGTTCTCATTAAAGCAGCTGCATTTGAACTGAGCTTTGAAAGAAACTAAAGCCTCTAAAATATCGAAAGGAGAAGATAGAATCTTGCACACATCAGTTATATAGCCTGTGTGAAGGCAAGAGAGAGTAACAGAGAGACTAGTTCACCTGGACTATATACAGCAAGTGCATGATGAGGAGTAAAATGTAGTAAGTCTTGATGGGTAAATTGGAATAAAGATGAGAATGGATTTAAACACTAAAGAGAGATATTTGTAATATTCTAGAGATGATAGTGAGCCACAGCAGTTTATTGAACAGGAGAGTAACATGATAAGACTAGTACTTTAAAAATATTTCTTTAGTAATTGAATGGATTTGATAGATTAAACTGGAGCACAGAGTCCTTCCTCTGATATATACAAGCCACATGACCATAAGCATATTGTTTTACCTTTTGATGCACAAATGCTACTTTCTAAGTTTATGAGTGATATGACCTGCCTCATTGTTGGGTGTTTCAATCTTACTTGCTATATTATCTACAATAATAAAATAGACAGGGGCAAATATATGCACATCTGCCTAGACATATTTGTATTCACACATATAGGTAGTCACACATTGTATGTGAGTGTATACATATTTTTCTATCTCTATCTCTATCTATCTCTCTCTAGCTATCTATCTCTATCTATCTATCCATCTATCTATCTATCTATCTATCTATCTATCTATCTATCTATCTATACACATGCAAATACATTTCACTCTTTGCAAGATATTCTAGGCACCAAGTAACAAAGCATCTCAAATTATCTCTTAAAGGAAATATATTCATTGAGCTCCATTATTTTCTGTAAATATTGACACATTATGTCTATGATCATACAGTGAGCCATGATCTTTGTTTGAAAATTGAGACTGGAAATGGAATCCCTTTTGTCAGTGGCCGGCTCAAGCAGAAAGTGATAGGTTTTCTATAGGAGATTTCTAAGAATAACATCCTGGTCTGATTTTCCAGAAGCCTAAATGCATTCCCTAGCTTCAGGTTAAGTTTTATTCTTTTCTGCTTTTTCCAATGAAGATTTTCTAATCTTGGAGGATTTTCTGGTATAAAGATCAGACAGAGATCAGAAGTCATCTAGTTGACCCCAACCCCAGACCTCCCCAAATCCACAAGCTTCTAACATATTTAACATACAGTTCATTCAGTCTCAGAATCACAGCTTTCAGAAGTCATCTAGTCTTTTCTATGCCAATGTAGGAATGTAGTCTACAACTAAATGCATAAGTGATCATTTACTTAATTGTTTTTTATTCTCTTCTTTCCCTCCCTCCCTGCCTGCCTCCCTTCCTTCCTCCCTCCCTCCCTTCCTTCCTTCCGTCTTTCCTTTTTTTCTTCCTTACTTTCTGTCCTATAAGAAAGATTCTTCTAGTATATAAAATAGAAGTCATTAAAGTCATTAAAACTCTCTGAGACTCATCTCCACTTATTCAGTGGAAGTAATAATCTGAGTAGCAGATTATCGTTGGACACTAAACAGCATCTTTAACATTAGATGTTATAACTATTATAAAATTTTAGTATGAAAATAGTTCAGGGGAATTATTTATTTATTCATTTTTTTGATTCTACATTCCCATGAGGTTAAAGTAGGCACCCATGAGTCACAGTCTGTACTGTAGGATGGTGAACAAATGTCCATATTTGCCTCTACATTAAAGGAAAAATTATGTAGCATCTGGCAAGAACCATGAAAACTGTCACTTTCTGTGATTGTCACTCTTATAAGTCTAATTCTTTAAAATTCCTTTAAACACTAGACTACATAGAATGTTTACTGAGAAAAAAATGCATCTTTGTATATTTATAATAAACTAAGATCAGCTAAATATTGCATTACTAATTTTAACATCCTAGCTATTCAGTACCATAAAGAACAGAATGTTCATTTATCTGTAAATCAAACAAAAAGAACTGTTGTATTTCTTATCCCCAGAACTTAATTTTTCTTCTGAAGAGTTTAGAGGACAACTCTCTGCATTTCCCCATCCTCCTCTACAATAAGGTATGCTATCTCTCTAAGCTTCACTTTCCTCATTTGTAAAATTGGCATAAAAATCCTTTCACTTTGTATCTCAGAAGACTTGGTGAGGAAGACCCTTTGGAAACCATAAAGCACTAACTCACAGAAGTGTATATCATTTTCAATATCACCACCACCACCACCACCACCACCATCAGCATCATCATCATCATCATCATCATCATCATCACCTTCTTTTTCTTCTTCTCCTTCTTCACCTTAACCTTCTTCTCCTTCACCTTCATCTTTACTGTCTTCTTCACTTTCTTCCTCTTCATCATAATAACCATCTTCATCATTACTAATTGTCAATGTCTTCAGTTCTATAGATCTTTGACATAAATGGTCTGAGGACAAGCTGCTAAGCTGCTCTTTTCCTTTTCGGCTTACTATTTGCATTAGGAGTCATGTTGTAATCAAGAGAGAGTTAGACTTGGTTCTAGAAAGAGCAAAAGCTTGCATTTTGCCTCATACAGTCTAGATGTCAGATGTTTGGCAAGATATATATCATTGAACATCCTCAGTTTTCCCATCTGTGAAATAAGTATCCCAATAGCCCCTACCTCCAATGTTTTTTGGACTAAGAAGATGAAGCAGTGCATAAAGGTGTTTTGGAAATCTTGAGTAGTAATGGAAACATTAGCTGTGATTGTTGGTTTTATATCTCCTTCAGAGCACTTGACACATACAGTGTTTAACATATACTTGAAGACTGAGCATTGTGAATATCACCATCATGCTCATTTTTGTTTCCTTGAGATTGTGTTATAATTAATCCCAAATGCAGGACTTCTTGCTACAATCTTCCCTAACTCATGGTTGCTGATCATGAAATGCATTTTATTTTTCTCTACTTAAAATAGTATCCAAATAGTAATTCATCTAAACAGCATCTTTAACATTAGATGTGATAACTATTATAAAATTTTAGTATCAAAATATTTTAGGGGAATTATTTCTTCATTTTTTGTATTCTACATTGTCAATCCCAGAATTATGCATTGGTCATGATTGTATACTTTCTGCATTTTTGTTTAGCTTCACTTCTCATTTCTACCTACCGTACAGCAATGCAATATTTCAAACATGTTGACGTGATCTCTATGATTCTCTTGCATCTATTGGCTCTCAGGTTTCTGTGAGCAGCATATTCTACAGTATATTTCACCGGACCTGAAATCAAGGAAACGTGGCTCTGAACCCTGCCTCTGTGACCATCTGCAGTATCTTTGTGTCCAAAGACAAGTCATTAAAATTCTCTGAGACTCATCTTCACGTATTCAGTGGAAGTAATAATCTGAGTAGCAGATTATTAAGCTTGATGTGAGACTGAAATGACATCATGTCATCAAAGCATTTTTTTCAAAGCAGAATTGCAGTGATCTGTGGGAATGTCAGTTATTATTATCCCCACTAGCCAAAGGGATTGATTCCTGCTTCTGTGAGAGTGACACCTGCTCATAACCTTCCCCAAAATACTGATGATATGGGAAACAAATCACTGTCAAGAACATTGTAAAGGCAATGTTTATGCTACCCAAAGAAGATAAACTATTTTACAGCCCTTTAGAAGCTTGAATGTAGGTATAAATAACTGGTTGTGCTCTCAAGGACCATTTTTATCTATTCATTCTTCAATCTTCTCAAAGATCAAAAGAACAGCCTGGGTTCCCATCTTCCCTCAGATGCTTACTCCTTGTGGGATCTGGAGAAAACCATTTATTCTCATGGGGCCTCAGACTCAGTCAGTAAGACACAAGTTTCAATCCTGCCTTGGACACTTACAAGTTATATAACCATGGACAAATCCCCACTTTTTCCCTCAGTTTCTTCATCCCAAAAATGGGGTTAATAATAGCAGCAAACTCCAAGGCCTGTTCCAAAGTCAAAATGAGATATTTGCAAAGTGCTGGCAGACCTTAAAGCACTGCACACCAATAGGAGTACTAGTAACAGGAACGAGCACCCTCAATGGCATGAATTAGAGACATCACATAATGGGATTTATTTTCCTGTCCTGAATACAAGAATTCCTTCAGATTTATCCACCCTTTGCCCTCTATTTATCCAGGAGAGTTGAAAAGGGTGGCTTCCTACCTAAGAAATAGATCAAATTAAGAGAAATAATAAAATTAACAGAAATGATAATTAATAATAATAAATGAAAAAGTGGCCCAGAGAGCTTCTGAGGTACCGTTTAGCTGCAGATTTGTGATCTTGTGAAAAGCACTTTGTGAAACTAATATGAGGTATTGGGCATAATTCAAATATTTGAAAATATATTTAATTCAGAATGGATTTTTTATGAAATTAATCTGAAATATTTTAATTTGCTAGAAATGCATTTTAATATCAGAATATGCAAAAGATCACTTAACAATGTTTGACAAGAGGTATGAAGGAAATGCATGTGTGTGTGTATGTGTGTGTGTGTGTCTGTGTGCAATTGTGCATCAAGAGAGTGATGATTAAAATGAATATCAGATTCCTTTCAATCAATTCATATTAAAAAAGAAAATATGTATTATAGTGTTAGAAAGGTTCTTTCTGATATCTTCAAATCTCAAAAAATCCCTACATAAATACTAGCTTTTTAAAATTCAATTCTTTTATTCTAGAGAGAGGAGAAGGCAATTGGACTTGGAGAGGTTAAGGACCTTGGCAAAGTTCACAGAAACAGTGAATCATAGGAGCAGAGATCAGAGACCCCATACTCACACTGCCTATGTTACAGATAAGGAAACTGAAGTCTAGCCAAGTGATTTCCCAGAGGTCATACAGGTAACAAGCAAAGGGAAGATCAACATAGATCCACTGATATATACAGACACACATATGTGTATGTATACACAAACATATATACACATATATTCACATATACACATACACATACATACGCATACATATCTTTATGTATGTCGTTACGGTAAGTGTGTGTGTGTATGTGTGGGTGTGGGTGTATACACTAGCATTTGTTGAGTGTATTTATTTTCCCACTCCAATGGACTACATCTCACATTATGGTGGTAGTCAAGGGGAAGAAGGGGAAGATGTGATGCTGAAGAAAAGAAAAATCCATTTACCAAAATAAATTAATAAACACCATGAATAAAATAAAATGGATAAATACTAATGAATAAAGAGATCACTAACTCTACTTGCTGTGTTAAGCTCATTCATTGGATTACAGGCTTTTATATTGTTATTGTAAGGAATCAAATACATATTTAAATATCTTTGACTATTTGCTACCAAATATTCCACATTAAACATATTAGTATATATACTCTCCAATCAACAGGGATTTATTAAGTGAATATTTAAGCAAATAAATGCTTTATAATTATTCATTTGGATAATTCTAACAGGATGGTATTTAATTGTAAGTAAAGTAAACATAATTTGAAATGTATTTCTCAGCAAATATGATAATGCAATGAGTGAAAAGTACTTTAGAGAATTATTTAAAACATGTCTAAACTAAAACAAAAACTGCAAATATTTGCATCTTAATTTATAAAATTCTAAGAATATAGACAGCTACATGGCTCATTGGAGAAAGCTGAGTTCAAATTCAGGATTAGACACTTACTAGCTGTGTGACCCCAGGTAAGTCATATAACCCTGTTTGTTTCAGTTTCCTCATCTGTAAAATGAGCTGGACAAGGAAATGACAAACCACTCCAGTATTTGTGCCAAGGAAACCTTAACAATCTCATGAAAAGTTTAACATGACTGTTCAACATTAGAGAATATAACTTCAAAATATATGTATTCATTGTTCAAGGAAAATGCATTTATCAACCTAAGAGTGAGATTTTTCAGGAATTAATAACTAAAGGTGTATGTGTGTGGGGTGGTTAGCCTTCTTATTTTCTTTTTAGACACTTAGAGAGTTGTCAGGAGCAATGTGAAGTTCAATGACTGTTGTTCAATTGTGTGTGATTCTCTATGATCCCATTTGGCTTTTTCTTGACAAAGATGCTGGTGTGGTTAGTCATTTCCTTATCAGTTCATCTTACAGAAGGCATAACTGAGGCAAACAAGTTTAAGTGACTTGCCCGGGGTCAAACAGGTAATAAGTGTTTGAAGTCATATTTGAACTCAGGTCCTCCTGTCTCCAGGTCTGGAGGTCTTTCCATTATGGCAATGACTTGCCAGTGGTGCAGTAGAAAGTCTCAAACCCGGATATTTCATAACTGTAACTCCAGGTCTCTAAGTAGTTTACTTACTGAGGCCAGCTCATGATGCATTAAGCTATGCTGCTTCCAAATAAATAAATTATGAGATCTATTTGAACACAACTTGAAAATGTAGTCGTTAAGGAAGGCAGGAAGGCAGGAAGGGAGGAAAGAAGGAAGAAGAAAGGATGGAAGGAAGAAAAGGAAAGAACAGTCATTAGAAGAGTGGTATTTGAGAATGAGGACAAGTAAGGGCACATTTTTAAAAGATGAACTGAAAATATCAATTATTAACTATACTATCTAAACTCTTATCAGTATTCATCACAAAGTTCTTGTTCACTTGAAATATTTAACGAACACCAGTTCCTGCAATGGGATGAATTACAAGGTGTTTATCATAGAATTTTTTGGGGTCCTGCTTATTGGAATCTCTTTACCTTTAACCCAGTGCTCTCTATTGATCCATTAGAGCTAACCAAGATGCCCTCATCAAAGAAATGGGTCAAATTTCTTTCTAATGCCCTGCTCCTTTTTTCAGCTTTTGATTTAGATTAAAATTGAGAAGTAAAACATCATCCTTTGTGCAAAATTCTCATTTTTCTCTTCCAAATCACTAGTCAATTGCCTAAAAGACAATATTTAAGAAGAGTTCTGAGCATCTGATGGCTTCCTTGCTTAAGTCCTATCAAACCACTCTAGTGACTGGTGAGGTGGACAGAGCATTAGACCTGGAGGAAGACTTCCACTTATTTTCTCTCTCCGACACTTATTAGCTGTTAATTTCTGTGTTCCTCAGTTTCCTCAGCTTCCTCAGCTGTAAAGTAGGGATAATGACAGCGCCTGCATCTTAGGATGGCTCTGAAGGGGAAAATGAGGTACTTGTGAAGTTCTTTGCAGACTCCTAAAGAACTGCTTTTGATTATGACAAATAGTGCAATCCTTCCTGACCCCTAGGAGTCACTCAAGGAAAAAGAACGTTCCTGGCCATTTTTAGTTAGGCAGTCCACAGGGACTGTCTATCAGTCTTTTCAGAATGGCTTTTCCCAGCAAAAATAAACAGAAAACAAAATAAAACACAGTAAAAACAGGATGCTAAAATGTTTGAAATCTAAATCTTCTTACATTTAACCCTGCCATTCTCTAGATGGATGAAAACAAATATACATGTTCAGCATATTCCCAAAGGGGATCTTTTAAGATCTAAAATGTAATGAAATTTTCCAGTGGCAAGGCTGTGACAAGGCATGGGGTGACAGGCTAGGTGAGAAGGAATGTCAGAGACAATCCAGTGTTGAAACACAGTGCCATAGAGATGAACTGGCTTGGCCAGAGTGGGGCAGGTAGAAGTGGGATCTTGTAGCCCACCTCCCTGATCCTTCCATTCTCCCCCTGAACACAGTGTACTAACATTGACCAATCTCTACCATTGCCAGTGTGTGGTCCATCAGATTCGGGGTGCAGAGGCCATCTAGTGCAACTGATATTTGAATAAGAAACAACTCTTCAAGGTCTAGAGAAAGTGCTCATCTCATTTCCATTTAGAGATCTCTAGTAACTGGGAGGTCACTACCTCTACTCTAGGGCAGCCCGTTACACTGGCAAATAGGGGCAATTCTTAAAATGGTATTTATCTGTTTATTTTTCTTTACCTTATGTGTTGAGGAAATATGCCTCCTTTTACCTTCTAACATGGCTCCAGGATCTGACTCTCAGGGCCCCATGAAATACCACCAATCCCTTTTATACCCTTTACCGATAATCAAGGATTTGAGAAAGTCAATATTTACAATTGAAATGAGATCCTCCAGGGCAAAGGACTTGTCCTCAGAGCTCCCAGAACCCTTCTGGGTTGATATTAGCCACGTAATAAATGCTTGGAAATTGAGTTGAAATAAATTGAATTGATTTGCACAAACTTTTCCCTTGATGTTCAAGCCTCCTTCCTGCCCAAATCTTAGCTGCTTCCCTCTTCAGACTTCCAGAAGTTCCCCACTTTTCACAGTAACTTCAAACCCAGATCCTAAAATTTTAGCAAAAAGCTGGAGCAAATCAGTCCAATTAAATTGTATGGAGATGGGAGAAATTAAAGAAACATGAAGGAAATCAATCTATCCATATTGACCGATTCTAAGATGCCCTAACGATCTGCTTGATCACACCCAGCTTACACAGCTCTGCCAGGAGCAGGAGAGCCAGAAATTCCTGTCTACTTCTTCATAGCTTTTCAGATCTTACATACTCAATCAATATTTTGGGCCTAGACAAACTGGACATTCTGCCTGCAGATGCAACTATATCAAGAGGGTCCTGTGGTGCTTCCAAGCGCACTGACAATTTATTTTAATGTAGATACTAATACTGAACTTTGGGGAAATTCATTAGGAATATGAGAGACCAGAGAATTACTTTTCTCCATTGTGATTTTCAGGAACTTAACCACAAGTAGATAAGAAAACTATCATTAAATAACATTAATTTAATGACAATTTTTGTTTGTTGTCCTGTCTGTAGGGAAGGGCATGTTAAAAATTAGGATTTAAACCCTTCCGATCAGAATCCAATTTACTCAAAACTTAACAAAGATTTGCTAGTTCACAAAACTCAATATCCTGGGGAGAGGGTGCCAGGGGAAAGTATCTGAAAGGAATAAGAGAATACTTATAATGATAAAAAAAAAAGCAAGGGGAAAAGCTTATAGAGGAATAATTGGAAAGAACTTTTGAAGCCATCAACCTAGCCTCGAGCTTTTATTTCAAACCTTAGCAATGGAGGGTCAGAGAGGCTCTAAAGTGCCAGAGATGCCAGATGTGCTCTGTCGTGGAAAGACTAGAAATGAGGTATTCTGACTCCAAAGCAAGAATCTGTTTTTCAAGCACTCATGACAAACTAATTACAGTAAATGGAAATTACATTTTGATCTGAGTTTACTAAGACTTGGCACAGAGATAAGTCAATAGGGTAACATCATTTCCATTGTGTGTGTGTCTGTGTGTGTGTGTGTGTGTGTGATACATATATATATTGTTGTATATGTATACAATGTGGATATATGTCTCTGTGTATATGCACATACACAAACACACACACACACACACAAACTCAACATTTATAAACATTTCTAAAGGGCCTCATATATCCCAAAAATCATTGGTCTATTTCTAAGAGGATGAAACAATTTTTGTCACGTCTAACCCCGACTGGGTCAGAGGTATCCATCACAATCAATCAATGAGCCAAACAATCATTAAACATTTTTAAATGTCAACAATGAACCAGACACACCAGATCTTTGGGACATAATGATACTCAACATTGCGGATATAAAAACAAAGCTGATCAAATCCCTACCCTCAAAGAGCATACATTCTACCTGAGGGAAACAAGATGTACCAAGTGAGTAATATACAAGGTAAATCCAGGACATGAGGGGATGATAAGGAGCACTGATAACCACCAGAAAGGTTCACCTACAGAGCTGCACTTTGTCCTGCATCTGAAGTCAAGAAGAAATGTATCATGACGGAGCTGGGGACAAAGTTTCCAAATACAGATACAATAAATATGAAGAAACAGGACTCAAACCTCCACTTTCCATATAGACTCCGTAGAAAGGGTAACATGAAGACCCCTAGGTGAAGATGCTTCCTCCCATTTAGGCTACAAGAATGAAGTCCAGGTCCTACCTTTCTGATAAGATAGCCTAATGACGACCAGGGCTTAGTATATGTAGAAAAGCATCATGACGGAGGAGAAACCCTGCATCTACGCTCAGGAACCAGGGCTTTCAAGCCTGGCTCTGCCACATACTAATTAGTAAAGTAAACCACTTCCCTTCTTTGGCTCTGAACTTCTTTATCTGCAAAATGAGTGTGTTGGACAAGATTATCTTGGAGGTCCAAATCCTATGGCCCAATATGACACAAAATACTGTTGTGCCAAGGCTGTTTTTCCAGAAACATTCTGCTTGTTTCTTTTCCACTTGGAACACTGTCTCAAATGTCAAGAATGTTAAAGAGAGCCTCTGGTAGGTGCTAAAAGGCTTTTGCTAAAATTCACCAGCATATTTTTTATAAGTCTTCTAAAACTCAGCAAATCATCAATATTATTCTCAAGCAATAAGTAGTTACCATTTCAGTGTGTATTATTTATTTCTCAGAATATGTTACTACATTGGGTTTTCTAAATGCTATCTAAAGAGAGATCCATATTTTATGTTGTCCATATTAATGCATCCAAATGGCCCTTGGCTCTCTTTCTGAAGTGATGCCTCATTAGAAGACCTGCTGGAAAAGCAGCTGAAGAGTCAGTCCAGAGGACAGAGACGATACATATACAAAGGGGCCCAATGGTTCCTAGTGGCTTCTGCTTGGTTGCTGTGTCTCTTGATTTAGCTTAACTATTTCTTTTTATCACAAATGATGGTTCTGTGTGTATGTATGTTTGGGGGGCAGAGCAAGGGCTATAATAGTAGAAAATGGCTTGGTTTATTTAATAATAAAGGAGCAGTTTACATGATTAGACTCACCAATCATTAATTAAGCCCTTATTCTGCAATGGAGATTCAACAACATACATAAAACAGTGCCTGCCCTCAAGGAGGTAACATTCGAATGGGCAAGCAAGCATGCACACACACAAGGCTTTGCAGAATAAGTTTCAAATGAATCCTGGGTGACTTGGGGAGCTAGCTCACTGACAGCTGGGGGAAGAGGATGGATATTTCAAGGTTTCTGAAAAATACTTCTGTGTGGCTGATGAAATGCCAAGCAGGTTCAATCTTTCCTTAGAGAACATCATAGTCCTGTTTCTATCAGAATATCTATATTTTAAAGAAATGTTCTACATATGTATTTTATTCAATATTATTTTTCTTGAAAATGTCCTAGAATGTTGTTAATCCTATTTTATGCAAAATGTCTGATATTCTTTCAAGAATTAACATATGTCCTTTCTGAAAAATATTGCCTAATCATTTTGATCATTGTCTTCAATCATTTCAGTCTTCATGACCCCATTTGGGTTTTCTTTGGCAAGGATTCTGGAGTGGTTCACCATTACCTTCTTCAGCTCATTTTGTAGATGAGGAAACTGAGGCTTAACTGAAACAGGGTTAAGTAACTTGCTCAGTATGACAGTGCTCCGCCCACTGTACCATCCGGCTTCCTGCCTTACAATTTCCTGGATAAGTAACTGCAAGTCTTACAAAGCAGCTGAAAGGAAAAAAAAAGGTTCTTGTGGTTGAAGCTAGTGATTTTATTAATCCTAAATGCAATTCATCCTGTGAAAGTGAATGTGACTTGTTTTAAAGCTAATATGAACTAATCTCATTGGTCAAACATGGTTTCTCAATCTATGTATTGAGTTCTCAAATAATATAGTATATTTTAGTCATATGTTTATAAAATCAATTTGATGTATTTGATCAAATATACATGGAAAAATGCACACAGACTAAAAACAAGCTTCAAAAGTTCATATCATTACTTAACACCAACTAATAACACGTAGTAATAAGTATGAAATTCTAATTAATATGAAAAGAAAACTATGACAGAAAAGCACCCACCAACATGGCATCCTCCACACAACCTCATTCTTAAGTCCTATGATCACAAGTCCTCACAGGAAGGCAAGTTGTTTTTCTTTGCATAACTCTTCAAAATATGTTATTCACTCAAATTGAAATGATGGCTAAGGCACAAGGGAGGTAAAAGTTCCTAGCCATGGCCAACTCTTACTGGGGGGAGGAGAAGGAAATTTTATTATGCTGCTCTTGAATCATCATTTTAAATGAAAATAATTCCAGAGTAGTTTACAGCTATGCATTCTTATAAAAACCAATCACAAATGAATTCATATTAAAAAAATCACTTACATTTTCATGAACTTCAGTGTAAGAAGAAAAAAGTTTCCAAATGGGAGTAAGTGTTTTTATTCATCTATCTTACATTATACATCAGAATACATGATAGAAAATGTCTTATTGTCTATACATTTGGCAAAAAAAAAAATACAAAATTCTTGGCTTAGTTGACATAATAATTTTGAAGTAAGATCTGGGTAAAGATTGCCTTCTAACTTATTTTAATAAACAATTGTATCAGGACAGGAACAAGAGGCTTTGGAACGCCAACATTTGGGAAAATGTGGCAAGTAGGAAATGTGAGGAAAGCTTTTTTTGCTTTTGGTGAATTTTCATCTGTATTCAAGTTCTGGAGACAGAAATTTGTGCATGAAAGAAAAAATAAAATTCATATATATTGGAGTCATAATTCAGAATACTTTCTGAAAAATCTTTCCATATTCTGGATTAAAATATAAAACATGATAGATATTTTTGAAAAAAAACATTTAAATTTTTGGGAAAGAAAGTGCTTAGATGCTTTTGGAGGTAAACTTCAGGTGTAGACTTCCATTTAGTGTAATAAAAATCCATCCCTATCTAGACAAGATAGGAGGGAAGAGATTAGATTGGATATGATTAAAAGGAACTAATTCTATAGACTCTCTAGAGAGCATGGGCAGCTATACACACAACCACTGTTAGAAAAAAAATGCTTGATAAAAAGAAATTTCTTTCAGTGGAAACCAAATGAAAAGCTACAGGTAGAGCTCCAAGTTTCATGTGATTATGGTCCAAAATATCTTTTAGATTGATACTACTGCTATCAAGCAGGTAGGGCAGGGAGGGAAGGTGTCATCCTCTAGGTCCTGCCATGATCACTTGCCTTTTGGCTTCTGCCAATAAGATAGGTCAGAGAAAAGGAATAGCAACAGGGCATGGTCCTGGACTGAGGAGGCGGCTTTCTGAGGTCAATAGTGTTGAAACTCCATTAGAACTGAATTCTTCATAAAGAGACTGTGTTAAAGTAGATTCTTATTGTGTGGGAATAGCTGGACAAGTTGAGGTTCAAAAATGCAACCAAATTTGACCATCTCCAACATTCTAAGATTACTTTCTAATTGAAGAAGTTCAATTAAAAAAGAAAAATAAATAGTGCTTACATTAGTGTAGCACTGTGATACCTCATGAAAGCAAAAAGTTGTCCCTGAATTTTGGAAACCTATGGATCTGAAACTCTTGAAATTATTGTCAACCTGGACAGTGACAATCCAAGGACCAGCCAAGATAAAATTGAGGAGACTTATCCACAAGATGGTTCCAGAGTAATGGATTTGAGACCCATAACTCCTCCCAAAGAGCACTGATGATGTCAGTCTGAAGAGTTGCATCCTAGTGCATTTGAGGGAGTGCCCATATCAACAATATTTCAATTCATTGAAATATTCTGTAACTGTCTTGAAATTCATGAAATGATTCATGTATTTACAAGAGTTCAAAAGCAAAAAGCAATCCCTGAAAAAAAAGCATATTTTTATGAGTTCTAGAAGTGATTAGATAAAAAGTCAATGAGTAAAATATAAGCATTTGACTTTTAGCCTTGATTTTCCTTTTAATTCTTTAGTCAATAATCATTAACAATCATATGCATTGCAACATACATGGAAGGACAAAGGATTGTATAAAAAACTGTGAGCTTCTATATGTACAGTTCTCTCTCCGCCTCTCTCTCTGTCTCTGTCTCTCTCTGTCTCTCTGTCTCTCTGTCTCTCTCTCTCTCTCTCTCTCTCTATCTCTATCTCTCTTTCTCTTTCTCTCTCTCACTTAATAGCAATCTCAGATAAGGCCAATGTGTTGATTTATTTTGATTGATTGAACATCTCCTTTCAAATAATGGAAAAATTCAGTCTCAAGTAAACTTGTAATAAAAAGTTTAAATAAAGCTTGCCTGCTGTGCTGTACATCTCACCATTGTATCTAAGTATCTCAAATGCATGACATAACACCTTGTTTAATAATCTGGACGCCTTTGTAATACTTTGCTACCTTGGGTGGAGTGAAGAACAGAATAATAAGTTTTACTGTAGAGTCCTTTTCTTTTGTCCATTGATATCAGAACTTTAACAGCAAATACATGTGTTATTTGGCTCTTAATTAAATAAATGCTCAGTCATTCATATATAGTAAAAACAACATGAACACCATCCAAAAATGTCATTTTCAAGTTAGCAAGCACATACAGTCAGATTATATCTGTATGGCCAAAGTGGCTCACCCCACTGGGAAATAGCAGCCTCCCCATTAGGGAGATGTAGTTATTTCCAGGATGGTCTGCTAGCTATACAGTTACCCAGCAGGCTCCCCATCACCCTCCAGAGTATGGAGGATTTAGGATCTAATGAATTCCCTTCTAGCAGGGGCAATGACAGAACTCACCAAGGGGATTTTCTGCACCTCTACATGGGAATTCTCTGGCAAGATAGTAATTTTGGGAGGCCAGGCGTAGGCATTAAACTCGAATCATATCTCCTATTGAATTATGGAATCCTCTGGTGAGTTTGTGTTGGCAGGGATGTCTTAGGAGCATATGAGATCTTGCTGGGTCTTATTATGTCAGAAAAGGGGTATGTATTAGGTCTTGCTGACAGTCATGAATTTTGTTTCACACATTTTACAATAGCTTTGACTGAGAGATTTTGTTTGTGGTGGTGTGGCTGATGTTGTTTCAAACACCAAAAATGCTTAATCATTACAGTATTCCTCCTCCCAATGACCTCATGGAGCGGAGAAATGAGTAGCTTGATTTCTGGGACCCCTCCCCCCACTTATTTCCAATCTGTTTAAAACACCTAATCAAAACAAGCAGGAATTCAGATACAGGCATATTTTTGAATGGTTATATCATGTTTATATTCTGAAAACATCACAAAAAAGTTTTTACATTACAGAGTTAGCATGCTATAAAGGAGAGAAGGTTTGACTTGGAGTGAGGAGGAACTGAGTTCAAATCCGTTCCCTAACACTGACAAGTCACAGATTCTTTTGCCTCATCTAGAAAATGGAGATGATAATAAAAACACTGATCTTACGGAGACATTATAGATCCCAAACAAGATGACTATGTAAAGTGCTTTGTAAACCTCAAATTCTATATCAATGTTTGCTATTTATTTTGGCATCAAAAGAAGTGTTCAGTTCAAATGGTTAACGAACCTCTCTTGAAGGCAACTGAACCATCTGTTGGTCATGACTCTGATATAGACATGATTTAAGTTAGCACTAGGACAAAGTGTATTTTCTGGGAAAACACTGATGCTTTGTTTAGAATTCTGTAGCAGACTCAGTGTTCTGGTCACAAACAATCCAACTGGTTGGTCAATCATATAAATATACTCAATTACAAACTAGACTTTATTTTAATTTTCCAAAACATTCATTTTTATTGTATTCATAGAATTTTATCATGTTTCTAGAAAATTTGCAAACTAATGACTTGAAAACATTTAGCAAGTAGAGGAGTCATTTTGTCCAGGTAACTTTCATTTCATGTCACTGATGTCTCCTGTTCAACTCCTTTCAATTTGGAAATGACCACATTGCCCATTAGCATACTTAAGAGTGAATTCCATGGCTTTTTCTCAAATGCCACCATCCTACATTGAGAGTTTTGTATTGCTCCCGGCCACTGCCTGGTCAGTTCCCATTGCCAGAGTAGGACTGAATAATACTTCTGATTTATTCACTCTTATTTTCCATGTACTTGGGGGATCAGACATTTTGTGTTTGCGTGTTTTTAACCCCCTAGTAAATTCCTCCATCTCATTAGGGTATAATCCTACACAGGCACAGAGAGACAACTAGTCATGTTATTTCTAGCAATATCCTAGTTCCATGGAGCGATAGTAAGCCTAAAGGACACTGAAAAGAGGACGACCCTCAAACTTCACCTTAACTTACTGTTTGTTATGTCAAACCTTTTATCTTCCCCTTCCATTTCAGAGGAAGAACACTGGCTCTGGTGTGTCACTTCCTGAATTCAACACCGTTTTCTGAGACTTGCTTAGTTCAATATATCTCCATTGAGGAGATAACACGCACACACACAATCACACAAACACAAACACACAAATACATGTGTATTTGTGTATCTGTGTAGAATAAATTTAAGAAACAAAATACACACAAGAATAAGCTATTTCTATTATTATTATTATTGTTTTAAAGTTATCAGCTATGAGGTAGTTAAGGAAAGAGCGTTAACAGATTATGCTATAGGCATCTCATATTATATGCTCTGAATTAGATTCATTCGCACTTTCTCTTTTCCTGGATAGCCATCCCCCAATTATCTTTGTCATTTTGATCTTTTATTTTCTTCCTTCCTCATTCCTTCTCTACCCACCTCCCTGGGAGGTTAAAGGACGCAAAAAGACAGTGTCATTAAAGTGCTTTGCAAACTCTACAATTCAGCATTCCTAACTAATATTAATTCCATTAACATTAATTATATTCATAGAGTCCTTTGCCCAGAGTTTGACAATGAGCTTTCCTCACATCAAACAAAAACAAACACAATGAAGAAAAAATTTCAGACTTTTTTAGCCTGACTTAACAGTTGCTGAAACTTCTGAGCTCTTTTTATTACTTCAAAACTTGAATTCCAATCTCCTGGCTCCATGTTCATATATCATCCATCCTCCCATGTGCAGGATAGGGATGGATCATAAAGGCTTCCCTACTGCTTACTTAGTAAACATGGGTTTATTAACAAAAGGTCATAGGGTTCTAAATTTAAATCTCTATGATACTTTAGAAGTAATCTAGTCTGATCTCCCCATTTTACATAGAAAAAAGCTGATGCTTAGAAGGAATAAAGTTGATTGTCACAATAAACCTGTCAGGTAGGTTCTATGATTATCCACATTTTACAGATGTGGAAAGTGAGGCTGGCAGATTAAATCCAATTACACAGGTAGTCCAAATTTGAGAAAGGATTTAAACTCAGGTCTTCAAGCACTGGGCACACATGACACTAGGGTAATGATGTTATATTGACAGGGGAAGAATCAGAAGACATTGTCTTCCTGGGCCCTTGTCTTCAGCACAAGAGCAGACAGCATTAACATGGGATCAATATCTAAACCAAGATAAAAGGTATAATCTAGTATTTAACAGTGGGAAGGCCATTGAGTCCAGTTCTTCCTTGAAACCTCACCTTCTGAAATATTCTTTCCAAGGAGCTATTTAAACCTTCCTTGACAATTTATCAGCTTCTACTTTGGGCAATCTTCATTGGTTAGGTTTCCTCCCCTGGCATCAGGACTAAAGATGTGCCTCTCTCCAACAATCCTTTCATTATTCTTAAAGCTAAAACCCCCCAAACAAAAACATTTAAGTGCAGGTAACTTCCTGTTGTTCTTTCAGCATTTAAAAATGAAACTTATCATTGCTTCTTTAATGTATTAAATAGCAAAGTTTCCCCCCATGTGATGACATTGATCTCATCTTAACAGAACTCCCAGAATTTAAGGCAGAGGACACCACCAAACCTCCTGGGTCTGGAGAGTTATGGCTTCCCCTTGGATTTTACTTTCTTTTTATTTGTTTATTTATTTCTGCTTCTGTTTAAGGGCTGATGAACACAGACCCTGAGAGGAGTTATTACAGTGTGTACTAAAGCAGGACTAATGCAATCAGAACAGACAGAAGAAACCCTATATGTTCATATCACATGACGATAGTGGCAAAGCAAGACAGCTTTTGAGGCTCACAGTTAGAGACCAACCTCATGGATGTGCAAATGACAACCATGGGTTGGTGTTTTAAATTTTTTTAAATGGTGCCAATTAGTCGATTTTCCTTTAGAGAAATTTCATTTTGAGTAGAAACTTTTACTAGGTTTTGTTAGGTTCTGTTTTCTAAAATCTTTTAACTATTTGAGAAGAGGAATATAGGTTAAAATACTTTAGGTATCTTATTCTCTGATGATTGCTAAAGATAGGGACAGGGAGAGAGAGAGACAGAGACAGATACAGAGACAGAGACAGACAGACACAGCCAGATTGGGGAAGCTGGCTTTTTCAAAGCATATTTCCTGAAATATCTGGCAAATTTTGATGATGAAGGGTGTAGAATTGTAAGCTTGCCTTGCATATATTAGCCTTGTTGAACTGAGGTCAGGAGATTATGGAAAACTTCTTGGATTCTGCAGCAAAGTAGATGATTAGAGAAGAAAGAGAATTAATTTTACAGGTAGCAATGTGAAAAGAGTGAATTATGTGAATGGCCGACAAATATGAAAAGCATGAAAAAGAGATGGAAAGACAAAATTGAAGACTAGTTAAAAAGGTCAGTGATTCAATGGGTAGAGTGAGAAACCTGGACTCAGAAAGACTTGAGTTCAAATCAGCTTTCAAAACTTTACTGCTTGTGTGACCATGGGCAAATGACTAAAATTTGGCTGCCTCAGTTTCCCTATATAAAAAAAAAATTGGATACCAATAACACCTTCCTCTCAAAAGTGGTTATTGGGCAAAAATAGGAGATTTTGCAAAGCATTTTTTAAAAAAACTTAAAGCACTGTATACATAATATACATTATATACATAATATTTCTGTTCATTTTTATTTAATCTACTTCAAATCTCAACTAAAAATGAGTTTATTAAATCCATTGATGCTTTCTATTGGAAATACCAACCACAAGAGAAGTATTTTTGAACAGCACAAAGGAAATGGCTTTGTACACACCTTGGCCAACACCAAAACAGGCTTAGCTTAACAAGTGTGCATTGTAGGCACCTTCACAGAGTGCATTGGGTAGATTTTTTTTCATGTTTCCACTGAGCAGTCCTCACCAACTTATAATCAGCAACTGCTAAGACCTCTCCAGGCTAACATGAGATCAACAAGAAGTATCACCAAAGTGTTGACACAACCATCATCCAGCTGGATGCTGCAAACAAGACTGCGTTTCCCCTCCATTTCAAACAAATCCAAGGTGCTGCCAGCTGGCTACATTTGTCTCCTCTGTCTCATTTGGAGCAAAGGAAAAGACGAATTTATTTACATGTATGGTGTTTATATTTCTAGGGAGCTAGAAAAATGTATTTGCAATAAAATGGAATTATGAATTATAATTTTGGAAGTATAGAATATCATCACTTCATCTGCAACTTATGGGTATTTCTTTTTTTGGAACTACTTTGCCCTTGTAAACCAGACACAGGAAAGGAAACGATAATATTTGTGAACATATACCCATACACATGTATACACCTATGGGCATGCATATGTGTGTATATGGAATATGGACATGTATAACATGTACATATACATATATGTATACATTCAGTCATGCACATCCCTCTCTCCCTCACACACGCACAAAAAGAAATAGCCACAATATATAATAATTATGTATGAAAATATGAAATGCATATGCGCACACGCATATTGTATGTGTGCGTGCGTGTACGCAATGTATGTATGATCACAGATCCCAAGGTGCTAGAGCTGGAAAGGGCCCCAGAGACCATTTAGTCTAACATCTATTTTAACAGAAAAAGCTATCTGACCCAGGGAGAAGAAATGGTTTGTCCTCCCTCATGGATGTAATAAACCAGACTAAAATAAAAACAGTCTAGCAATATCCAGTAAGAAAGTATTGCCAGGGTTTGGACCAAATTCCTGTGACTCCAAAGGCAGGGTTTTTTCTTTTTATGTATTTTTCTTTTTTTCCTGCTCTACCTATCATGTTCCTATCAAACACTCATCCTCTCACTGTCTGTCTCTCCCCATTCAATGTACATCATATACACTGGTGTCTGGAGTGGCCACTTTGAGAGTAATATATGTTTAAGCCATAAGGGGGAGCTCTAAATTCAATAAGCACCATTCTGTTCCGTGTGTATGCATAAAGACCCCTTAGCAGCCCCAAACTTACACTGGTGACCAGCTGTGTGCCAAGTGAGCGTACTCATCATATTGCCACCTTGTGACTGCTTTCCCAGTTTCTTACATAATGGGGCACTATTCCAACAATGACTAATAAGTTAATAGGTGCATGTCCACCCTGCCACCAACTACCTAATTTTACTTTCCTTCTCTGTATGGCCCCTCCCCACCCTCAAATTCATTTAATTAGCATACAAAATAAATAGGTTCAAAGAAATAAAATCAAATTTCAAAAACAAGTCAATTATTTTAAATCTCTGGACCAACTAAGTCTAGCTGCTTCTGCTTATTCTGCGTTGTTCTGAATATCCCACACTCTAATTCCTGTGTCCTTTCTACATAGACCTGCAAAGACTCTTTTACAAGCTTTGCCTCAAGTCAGAAGTGGGGAGCAGAGAATGCCTCATAGCTAATGCTCCTTTTATCTGAAAGCCTCTGTCCCCACCAGATTGCTACTTTAAACTCTGGAAAGCTGCCAGGACAATCAATTGTTGAGTATCCTCCAGGCCTGGTTCTAGGAAACCTTGAACCCATATGGTAAGACGCTTTGTTAGTATTTTCCTCCAGTGTTTTTTCAATTTAATTTTTGCAGGTTTTTATCATTGTCCCCATTGTCCCTGAATTTCCACACTAATTTGAAATTGTAGATTTTACGTAATGGTTAAATTAAAGGAAGGCAGTATCTGTCATTGACGTTCATTTCACTCCAGCTTTGGAGGTGCACATCTGTCTGGCCTCCAGAGATGCCAAGCATGTCCTTTTCTACTGAGAAACGGGAGCTATGAATTAGAACTCTAACTACTGTCTTACTCTTCATCTTTTGGAATGCAAATAGCAAACCCCTGGAACCTAACAGGCTTAGGAAAAAGGAAATGCCCAAAGTCTACTCCACCAGTCAATGACATCAAAACCATCTATTGATCTAGCTACCTTACTACACCAAAGGCTTTGGCTGAGGTCAACACTTTATAAGACAATTAGATTCCAATTAATTATGCCACCAACTAACATCTTTGAGAATTTGGTCTGAGAATCTCAAAACTGAACACAACTTCTCAATGAATGTTCTTAAAACCTTCCCTTAAATGAAAACAGATTGGAGGAAGGGTGTGATTGGGTGGGAATTTTTTTGGGGGGGAGGCGGTTGTGGGAAGGTGTGAGTGGATGGGTGTGTGGATGCAAGTTTGGGAGGGAACTATGTTGAAGGAAGTATGCTGTGTTTATGATATTGTACTATAAAAAATTCAATCATAGAGATCATGACTAAACAAATAATTTCACTGATACAGGAAACTCCCTCTACCTATGTAATTCAACAACTTCTTGGTAATTTAGGCACTTAGAGTTACAAAGAATACTAAGAATTTAAGTGTCTTAGGGTCACACAGGCTTTGCTTCTCGGGTTGTCTTGGTCCTAAATGCAGTTTTCCATTTACTATGCAGTAAAGCCTCTCATAACTCAAGTGTCTTCATATTTATTGAAGTTCTATAATATGTTGGACACTTGATGAACTTCAAAGAGAAATTAAGAAAGGATGATCCTGTTTGCACAGAGCTTGCGGAGGGCAATGAGAGATACAGAAACAATTGGACTACCATGTTCCATGAAATAAGTCCATAAAATAGTTCTGAACAAAAAGAAATGTCATGATTGGCCATCAGAACATGAGAATTCTCTCCTATATGAAGATTTAAATCTAAGAAATCAATAACAACAGAGTAATGAGAACACAAGTAGAAATAATAACAAAAACTCACTTTTTTAGTGCCTCAGATACCATCATGCTCTTTCCTCTTATCCACCCCAGGAAGGAGGGAGTGGAAACTTGATTTTCCCTATCCTATACATTAGGAAATTAAGGCCCTAAGAGAGAAAGTGTTTCAAATAAAACCAGTTAGGAGCAACTCAATGATTGAAACCCAAAGCTTTTAGGGCTAAATCCAGTTTCAATTCTCACTATAATACTGCATTACCAGAATCTGTAATAAGGGCATTTCACATTCATTATAGATGTCTTTAATATTTTTTAAAAAATTTTAGACTTAATCTTAAAACTTAAATACATAAAAAGAAAAGAAAAAAGAAACATATTATTAGACTTAAATATTAAAACCATGTATACATATATACACATGTGTACATGTGCACATATATGCATACACACAGATGTGTATATATGGTATGTGTGTGTACACACATGTGCATATATAAATACTTTCCAATTACAGTTTCTTCTCATCATATGTGGGAAGCTATTCATGCCATTCTTCAAAGGAAATGTGTATGAAGAGATGTTAACCTTTTGGTCCCTGGCTTTGCTCATCTATGTAATGGAGATGTTGGACTAGAAAAACAAAACACAAGTTTCTGAAAAGATCACTTAGCAAAACACCATAAATTTCAAAGCAAAATCAACTGGAATCCTTCTCTACTAGGAGCTCCAGCCAATATTTCAACATGGGGTAGGAGCCAATATTCTCAAAAGCTGACATTTGCATGCAAATTGGGTAATTACATTCCTTTCTGATAGCTGAAAGAATTTCCGAATTAGTGGTGGAAGGGAACACACCAGAAACAATCTCTCGGAATCTGTAACCCATTTCAGACAGTGCCTCAGAAAATGTCTGACAAAATTAACACAAACCCTTTTGAAGGTTCTCCGTTAGAATTTTAAAATGATTAGATTTTCTTACAGTGAGATTCATTTGTACAAATGGCAAAGAGGCAAAACCGTGGATAAGCCTTTACTAGAAAGTAAAATCTTGACTTAGAAAACTGTCCCTAAGTGTCCAAGACACCATTGTCACCCTACACTTAAAATAAACTATTGCTCTGGAGCAGGCCAAGAAGATTTCTTATCATAATAGACTGTGGCCATATTTTGCCTTATAATTTACAGTTATTTTCCCCATCACATTCCTATCTATAATATCTCTTTTGATTATTTCATGACAATATGGTGACGTGAATGGAGTGCTGGCCCAGGAGGCAAGAAGACCTGAGTGTGAGTCATGCTGAGACATGCTAGCTGTAGGATTCTGATCACGGAACTCTGTAACTTCCTGGATGCTGGACTAAGAAGCCCTAGCTTAGAGACCCTCCAGGCTAAGTTCTCAGCCAATGTGGGTATGGGACGTGCCCCACAAAGATAGACATGGGATTTTGAACAATTCAATGCACACCTGGACCATTATTACTCCTACAAATTTGAATCTCATCCTAAGATGGTCTCTAAGCCCTCTTCCAGATTGAGCTCAATGCTCATATGATGAAAGCATCACATGTTTGGCTCTGGACAGAATCTCGGAGACCATCAGGTGTAACTTCCTTCTTTGGTGGATGAGGAGCTGGTTCCACCTTTGACTCTTCAGCTTCCTCCCTCCACATTCAAAGTGTTGCTGAAAAAGAGTCCTTGGCCAATGGCCGAGTCAACCTCCAGAAGCATCTCTGTGACCTTCTCTAGGCCAGCCCTCAGACAAGAGCCACACTGAGTCAGAAATGCGTGAGCTAGCATACATCTGAGAAAGCCTCAGAGAGATGCCCGTCCCCTCAGCATTCTGATGAAGCAGGATCAGAGGAGGCATTTAGTCAAAAATAAGTCACATTAATGAGGTGCTGATGCAGACAGGCCTCTTGAGGTCTGGGCTAGTATAGTAAAAGCAAAGAAACAAAAACTGGAAAGGTAAGTGACAGAGTGTCTGAGCCAAATATGGGCCCCTTAGAAAGCTGCAGGACTCCTGGTATCACACATTGTAGAAAAAAAGAGGGTGTGGGTGGGTAGCTAGGTGGCTAGGTGGCACAGTGAATAATGTACCAGCCCTGTAGTCAAGAGGACCTGAGTTCAAATCCGGCCTCAGTAAAGCCACCCCATCTCTGTTAATTTTGATTTCACCAACATCACTTCCTCTTGGCCACATAAATACACACACACACTCTCACACACACACACACTCACACAACACTGACACACACACACACACACACTGACACACTCACACAACACTGACACATACACTCACACACACTGACACACTCACAAACACACACACAAAAACTACTCATGTGACCTTGGGTGAGTCATTTAACCCCAACTGCCCTCCAAAAAAGCAAAAAAACAAAAACAAAAGAGGATGGTGATAGTTTAGTGATAGAGTACTCTTCTAACCATGTAAGGTTTGAATTCATCCCACTATGTGACTAGAATTCCTTTTGGGAATCAGGGGAAAGAAAGAAAAAATAAATGGAACATGTGTGTATATGTGTGTATGTATGAACAACTGTGTATAGATATGTGTGTATATGTATGTTTGTGTGTGTGTGTGTGTGTGCATATTTATGTGGCCAAGAGGAAGTGATGTTGGTGAAATCAAAATTAACAGAGATGGGGTGGCTAGATGGCTCAGTGAATAGAACACCAGCCCTGGAGTCAGGAGAACCTGAGTTCAAATGTGACCTCAGTCACTTAACACTCACTAGCTGTGTGACCTTGGGCAAGTCACTTAACCCCAACTGCCCTTCTAACAAAAAGCAAAAAAAAAACCAAAATAATTAATAGAGACGATGATGGTGAGAGGAATAATAACAATAACAAGCATTTCCATAATTAGATCCATATGTGGGACTTTTCCAAAGTCTTAATGTCTGTTATAACCTTTGGGTCCTGTAACTAGTCTGAGTTAAACAACATAGGTATTTTTCCTGAACTTTACAGATAAGAACATTGAAGCTTAGAAAGGTCAAGATATTTTTCCACAGACACAGAAGCATCACTTTTTCGAAGGAAGGATTTGAACTCAGGTCTTCCTGACTAAGCATTGAACTAAGGTCTTCCTGAACACTCTAGATGGAAATAATGGGTAAATTGTGACTACCAGCTGGTCAGGTCTACTTCAGGACTAAATCAAGGCTCATGGACCTTGATTTTATAACTTGTGAAAGAAGTAGCTAGGTCTTGATGTGCCAGGCATTTCCAATCCTTCATTCTATTGCAATGCACGTTGTATATAGAAAGTCAGGATTGTTACCTAAATTATGTAAGTTGGATACCATCTGATGGACTCCTCATGTCATGTTAACTCAGAAAGGCTGCTTTCTTAGATGTGGATTCACCCCTGCAGAGGGGGCTGTGAATTGCATTAGTGGAGGGAGTGCCCAAACCAAAGAAACCATAGATCCCTCAGGGATAAAATAAGTATGCACAATCCACCCTCACATAATTGAGGGATAACTGAGATCATTTAAACATTTGAAATGGAAAGAAAAACAATTTAAGTGTGATCAGCTAGACTTTTTTTTTTTAATTCCTCTCAGAACAGTATTTGGTTCCTACTTTCTCTGCCTGATTTTTTTCCCCTTCATTGTTCAACATAAAATCATAATTGCATACTAAACAGCTGGAGACCAAATATTTTACAATGTTTAAATAATTCAATCACTTGGAAAAGACAGAAATGCAGAATAAGTCTATTGATACCCTGGAAAAGGTGAAGTTCAGACTGAGTAAAGACCTTTATTTTAATAGAGTGATGATTGTTTAGACATATAAATATTTTAAAAGTTATATGTGCAACATGTAATTCCTGACCCCAATTCAGAGTAAAAGAAGTAATTATTTATTTGAATGAAAGGAAATAGGAACCAATGCCTAATCTCAGAATGAATAACAACCAGAAAAAATAAAACCATTTCCATAAGAATAAGATGCTTGGGATATTATACAAAATTGCAGATTCTAAATTAGGGTAGACACTAGAGATTATGGCTTTCAGCATCTGTATACATACATATATGCATGCATCTCTAGCCCTAAATGCATATATGGATATAGGATTTTGGAATATCATAAATTGATAATATATTACTTATACCTAGGTATAATTTATAATGTAGTATTTTTCCTTAATTTTATTAGCAAGATATAATCAATATTTATTAAGTGCCAAGTGCCAAACTCTGCGATAAGGAGCCAAAAAGAGGCGAAAGACAGTCTCTTCCCTCAAGGAGCTTACAATCTAAGGAAGGAGACAATAATCAAACAAGCACACACACACTCACACACACTAACACACACTCACACACATACACACTCACATACATACTCACATATACTTTCACACACACTCACACAACATACTCTCACACACACACATACACACTCACTCACACAAACTAACACACACACATACACACTCACACTGATACACACATACTCTCACACACACACTCACACAACACTGACACACACACACTCACACACACTGACACACTCACACAACACTGATACACACACTCACACACACTGACACACTCACACACACACTCACTCATACACACACACTCACACACACACATATACACATTTAAAATCAAATAGGCTATAGACACTGAATAAATAGGAAATGATTAACAGATAAATATCTAGAATTAAGGAGTGTTGGGAAAAGCTTCCAGGACAAGATGGCATTGTCACCTAGATCTTAAAGGATGCCAGGGAAGTCAGCAGGTAGAGATGAGGAGCAAGAGCATTCTAGGCGTGGAGAACACTCATTGGCCAGAACCAGAGGTATGAGGTGTCTTGGGAATGGACCAGCCAGGAGGCCAGTATCATAGATCATAGGGCATGTTGGGGAGTGAGGCATAAAAGGAAAGGGAATGTTGGAGGCAGTGAGGTTATGAAGGGCTTTGAATGCCAAGCAAAGTTGGTATTCGATCCTACAGATTCTAGGGAGTAAGTAGAGTTTATTGAGTAGGGGGGAGGTGGGTGTATGTGACACGATCAGATCAGCTCTTGAGGAAATCATGTTGGGGCCTGAAAGAAGGATGGATTATTGTAATGGGGAAAAACTTGGAGCTGAATGAGCCAGGAGCAGCTTCTCCAGTAAATGAGGTGAGAGGTGCCAAGGGCCTGCGTCATGGTGCAGAGTGTCATGGGAGAGAATGGAATGTTTTGGAGATTCCCTACAAAGGAGAAAAAGACAGGTTTGACAAGAGATTAGCCTTGGGGGGCAGGGTGAAAGAGTGAGGAGTTCATGATGCCACGGTTGTGAGCCAAAGAACTGGACGATGAGAGCACTCAGTGTCAGAGCAACTAGAGCTGGTCTTGGAGTCGGGAAAGGTGAGACTTGAGTCCTGGCCCTCAGAATGTACCAATCATGGGATGTTGGGCAAATCCCTTAATTTCTCAATTCCACACAACTCTCATTTTTTTTTTTTAGTAAACAAAAACCTTTATTTCCTTTTTTGTTTTTTTTTTATTAACTTGTTTGTTTAGTTTACATGGTTCAGTTCCACAATCCCTTGAATTTCAAAATGTCTCCCGCTCCCTCTCCTTCCCCCGTCCCCCTCCATGGTGGCATGCAATCAAGTATAAGATCAGCAAATACTTTCGCATTAGACATTAGTCAGGTTGTAAAGAAGATTTTAGCAGATGGAAGGAACTATCAGAAAGAGGAAACAAAACCAAACAAGAAAAAGAAAGGGCAAAGGTAGTTTGCTTTGATCTGCATTCAAACTCTGCAGTTCTTTCTTTGAACGTGGACATCTCTGTCCATCGTGAGTCTTTTGGAGTTGGCTTATAACCGTGTATTGCTGAGAGGAGCCCAGGCTATCAAAGTTGGTTGTCATATATAGATTGTGCTGTAATTGTGAACAAATTCCTCCTGATTCTGCTCTTCTCACTCAGCATCAGTTTGTATAAGCCTCTCCAGGTAAATAAGAAGTCCATCTCCTCCCCATTTCTTATAGCACAATAGTATTCCATTACATTCATATACCACAATTTGTTTAGGCATTCTTCACTTCTATGATCTCTTTGGGATACCACCCTAGAAGTGGTATTGCTGGGTCAAAAGGGTATGCATTTATTTAGAGCTCTTTGGGCGTAGTTCCAGGTTGCTCTCCAGAATGGTTGAATCACATTACAACTCCACCAACAATGCATTAGTGTTCCAATTTTTCCACATTCTCTCCAGCATTTGTTGTTTTCCTGTTTTGACATCTTAGCCAATATGAGTGATGATTTGAGGTAACTCAGAGTAGTTTTGATTTGCATTTCTCTAATCAATAGTGATTTAGAGCATTTTTTCATATTCTTATAGATATCTTTAAATGTCCTGTTCATATCCTTTGACCACTTATCAATTGGAGAATGAATTGTATTCTTATAGATTTGACTCAATTCTCTGTATATTTTAGAAATGAGGTCTTTATCAGAAACACTAGTTGTAGAAATGCTTTCCCAATTTTCTACTTCCCTCTTAATCTTGGTTATATTACCTTTGTTTGTACAGAAACTTTTCAATTTAATATAATCAAAATGACCAATTTTGCATTTTACAATGCTTTCTAACTCTTGTTTGGTCATAAAATCTTCCCTTCTCCATAAATCTGAGAGGTTATTCCTGGATCTCCCAGGTTGCTTACAGTATCAGCCTTTATACCTAGATCATGCACCCATTCAGACTTGATTTTGGTATGCAGTGTTAGATATTGGTCTATGCAAAGTCTCTGCCATACTATATTCCAATTTTCCCAGAAGTTTTTGTCAAATAGTGAGTTCTTATCCCCAAAACTGGGGTCTTTGGATTTGTCAAACAGTAGATTACTATAGTCATTGACTACTGAGTCTTGTGTACCCAATCTATTCCATTGATCCACTACTCTATTCCTCAGCCAGTGCCATGACTGCTACTTCATAATACAGATTAAAATCTGGTATGGCTAAGCCACCTTCCCTAGCATTTCCTTTTATTAATTACTTTGATATTCTGGACCTTTTGTTCTTCCAAATTAATTTTGTTACCATTTTTTCTAGCTCTATAGAGTAACTTTTTGTGGAATGATTGGTATGGCACTAAATATGTAATTTAATTTAGGTAAAGTTATCATTTTTATTATATTTGTTCAACCCAACCATGAGCAACTGATGTTTTTCCAATTAGTAAGATCTGACCTTATTTGTATGAAAAGTGTTTTGTATTTGTCTTCATAGAGGTCCTGGGTTTGTTTTGGCAGGTAGATTCCCAAATAATTCATAATGTCTACAATAACTTTAAATGGGATTTCTCTTTCCATCTCTCACTGTTGGATTTTGTTAGAAGTATATAGGAATGCTGAGGATTTATGTGGGTTTATTTTAAATGCTGCAACTTTGCCAAATTTATTTATTGTGGCAAGAAGTTTTTTTATTTGATTCTCTAGGATTCTCTAGGTATATCATCATATTATCTGCAAAGAGTGATAGCTTAGTCTCTCTTTTGCCTAATTTGATTCCTTCAATTTCTTTTTCTTCTCTAATTGCTACTGCTCACATTTCTAGTACCAGATAGAATAAGAGGGGTGATAGTGAACATCCTTGTTTCACCCCTGATCTTATTGGAAAGGCTTCTAGCTTATCCCCATTACATATAGTACTTGCTAATGGCTTTAAATAGATCCTACTTATTAATTTAAGGAAGACTCCATTTATTCCTGTATTTTCTAGTGTTTTTAATAGGAATGGATGTTGTATTTTGTCAAAAGTCTTCTCTGTATCTATTGAGGTAATCATACATTTTCTGCTACTTTTATTGTTGATATGATCAATGACACTCATGGTTTTCATAATACTGAAACATGCTTGCATTCCTGGAATAAATTCTACCTTATTAAAGTGTATTATTCTTGTGATAAGTCGCTATAGTCTTTTTGCTAATATTTTATTTAAAATTTTTGCATCTATTTTTATAAGAAAAATTGGTTTATAATTTTCTTTATCCATTTTGTCTCTTCCTGATTTAGGTATCAGTAACATATTTGTGTCATAAAAATAATTTGGTTGGGCTCCACCAATTTTCCCAAATAGTTTATAGATTATTGGAATCAAATGTTCTTTAAATGTTTTATCCCACACAACTCTTTAGCTGTGTAGGTGATGTAGAGCTACCCCTCTGTATCAAAGGTGAGATTTTTGATGTCAGGAATCTACTTCACCAAAGAAATTAAAATTCTGACTTGATAAAATCAATATGGTGGGGTGGGTTGTGGAAGGTGGACCACATAGGTATAGTTAGCCCTGAGATCATAACCATGACATGGTAAAGGGAGCTTCCCAAAAGGGAGCTGAATATAGATAAATCTGCTTTCTTTAATAGTGTAGAAGTAGTTGTATCTAGTTTACTTGGAAAATTAGCTAAAATGGAAAGTCATCTTCTGGTATTTGTTCACTTGAGAGGCTACTGCTCAAGGGAGCTGCTCCCTAACCCAGCTTTTACCTAAAAGTCTTCAACTTTGGTCACCTTGACAGCAGAGAGAAGCAACTTCCATCCACAGAGATTGGTGTTCAGACTTAAATATTGTACTTTTACTTAAAATTGCACATGGTTATCTTCACACCAACACTGGAAGTTAGGGACCATTATTGGCCACATATTACAAAGAAGGAAATTGAGACAAAGAAAGGTTAAGTGACTTGCCCAGGATCACATAGATAGTAAACTTTTTGAATGTACATTTTTTTTTTGAAAGGAGAAGGCAGGGAAATTGGAGTTAAGTGTCTTGCCTAAGATCACACAGCTAGTAAGTGTGTCAAGTGTCTGAGGCCAGATTTGAACTCAGTCCTTCTGACTCCAGGATCAGTGCTCTATTCACTGCACCACGTAGCTGCTCCTGGCAAATCATTTTATTAAGGGGGTTTGTTCTGTGAAGTTTGGATTCAGTCAATGGGCCACACCCAAGGACCTGGAAAGTCACATTTGGCCTTGAGGCTGTAGCTTCCCTACACTGAACTCAATAAAACTATCTCTATATTCTATTTTATTTTCAAATTTTGCCATCAAATTGTTGACATCTTACATTTTTCTATAACCTTCATTTATACATTAGAATGTATGTTTGTATGTATGCATGTAGGTATACATGCAAATATTTCTCATATACATATATACATACAAGCATATATGTATAAACACATGTGTCTATGCAATTGCATGTGTTTATATACGTATGCAGTGGCAGCTAGGTGGTATAGATGATAGACCACTGAGCCTAGAATTAGCAAGACCTGAGTTCAAATCCAGACTCACATACTTTCTAGCTATGTGACCCTGGACAAGTCACTTAACCCTGTTTTGCTCAGTTTGCTCACTTTTAAAATAACCTGGAGAAGGAAATATCTAAACGGTCCGTTATTTTTGCCAAGAAAACCCCAAATTGGGTCACAAAGAGTCAATACAACTGAATTGATTAAACAGGAACACAACATGCATGTATATACTCCTTCCCCATTCCCAGGAATAAATGAAAAAGAGAGAATGAAGATTATCTTAGCAAAAGTGACCAACGCATCAGCTGAGTCTGACAGTAGGTACAATATCTGTACCCATAATTCTCCATTCCTGCCATGCCCAGAAAACCAAACAGCAATGGAGTCACAGCAAAACAATGAAGTTACCAGCTTATTAAACTACACCCCCCACACACATACGTATACATACTCAGATACACACATTCACATCTCTAAAAATAAAAAAGACCAAAGATATCGAACAGGATATGGTTTTGTTTGTTTTTTGCAACATCTTTCCTTGTTCTTTTCAATAGAAATGCTTTATTTGTCCATAATCTTTTTTTTTTGCTTTTACCAAATCAACAATGCTAAAGTAGCCCAAGAAATCTATAATCTCCCAATTCCAATGGAATTTTTATTGGTTTGATTGCAGCAATCTTGCTAGTTTCTATTTGCAACCCTGTTTATTGTCAAGTTTTTCAAGGATGAAATTCAGACTGTTAACCATCGGACACTCTCTTTGTTTTAATTATGCATGACTAATGGGAGCTGCTTGCCTGTTTGACCACCAGATTGTCTGATGTTGCCAAGAGAAAAACCTTTTTTAAATAGATAATAGATTGGATCTTTCATTGAAAATGAAAAAAAAAAGGAAGAGGTTTTCATTACCCTTTTTTTCTTCAAAATCAACTTTGTGGTAGGAAAGTCAATCACTCTTCTCTCTGCCTTTTAACACTCCCCTCTCTTCTTAGAATTTGTTTTCTGTATAGTCTGAGTTTAATTAGCGAGAAAGATGAAAATACCATGGCTTCATTACACAATTAAATATTAATTCTGAGGTCAAATTGTAGTTCTCCCTTATTGAAGAATGTACTTCCAAGGTTAATAGAAACCTATGCCTTCAAGACAAAACAGTGTTGTCAATAAAGAAGCATTTATTGAAGACCTCCTCAGTATCTAGCACTGGGCCCATTTCACAACATCTAGAACTAATGCAATCATTTGAAAAGCAAAGCAAGGACTCTTCTTCCCTCCCTCCCCTTCAATGAAAATCATCAGAGGTCAGTGGGAGAGTAGATGCAGAGCAAGGCTGGAGGCAGAAAATTCTCTGTTCAAGTCCCATCTTGGACTCTCAATGGCTGTTGGATTTGGGCAAGTCACCTTCTATCTCAGGGTTGTAGGCACTTCTCTGAGGCAAGTGTTCTGCAAGGGTATGTAGAAGCTCCCTAGTCAGTAGGTATGCTGGGAATAATATGAAGCCTACTCTTTCCATGGCAGATGGGAGTTTTCTCACTTGGCAAAGAAGAAACCCTGAGCTTCAAGAAAAAATAAATATAAGAACCACTAATCTTAGTCATTGAGATGCAGAGCCTTAGCCAATCTCCTATGATGGATGGAGTTTGCCTCTTAAAGAGTTCACTTCATTGCAGAAACTACAAGTCTTGATCAAAATAATCACCACCATATTGAGCAGATATATACACAATCTAATTTGATCCTCATAATAACCCTATGACGAGGGAAGGAAGCCAGTATTTCTAAGTCCCTACTATGTGGCAGGCACTATGGTAAGCACTTTAAACAAATTCTAGCTCAATTTATCCTCACAACAAGCTTTGGAGGTGAGGTTCTGTGATTAAGCCCATCTTACACATGAGGAAACTGAGGCAAAAGAGGTTTAGTCTCTTGGCCAACATCACAACACTGCTAAATATCTGAGGTCAGATTTGAACTCTAGGTTCAGCACCCTAACCAATGTTTTACCTAGCTACCTACAAGACAGGTTAACATAAATATCAGAATAAGGATACTTTTATAGACTGAAAAATCAAGGTCATTTTCTTTCAATTAAAACTGAAATCCCCCTTTTGTTTTCTAAAAAGGAATTACAATGATTGCTTTATTTTATTTTATTTTTTAATTGGATACTGGTTTCTGGCTACCTTCTATTTTAACAATGCACTTACAGGGGTCCCTGCTGGCCAGTGGGAGCTAATGTCTTCCTGTCTGACATGCCTTATCAGACCTGAGCAGAGAGTAAGAGATTCAGAGAACCAGGGCTAGTCTACTATGTATTCACAACAATGGGGAATGTAGGTCCTAGGCAGTGTTCTGTGAACACATTCAAAGCAATATGGCTTCCAAATTAGCACAGGTATCTTATGCTGAGCCAGGCTGAGACATAAGGAAGCCCTGGCCTTGGGACCCAAGAAAAGAGCCATGTTATAATAAAAGAAAATCTGGCATGGGGATCAGAATTCTGCATTGAAATCTTGCCTCTGAGTCATATTACCTGAATACTGATGCAAGTAACTTCATCTATTGCCCTGTTTCTTATTTGGAAAATAAGAAGATTGGGAAACCTGGTTTCTAAGAACCATTTGAGCTCTGATCTCTATAAAAGTTATCATGATATGCATTCAACGTTATATTTAATATGACTTTAATGCATTAGACTATGATGTGCAATTATTATTGAATATTACATGGGATTTAATATGCTATTATTAATTATATTGTTGAAAATCCAGAAAAGGACAAGTCTAAGTTTGTACAGTAATCTGTGCATTTTATATTTTCCATTTCTATCTCTTGAGGACAGGGAGAGCATTTTGGCCTTTCTTTGCAGCCCCAGGGCTAAGAATGGGGCCAACACAATTTTTGGCACTGTTATTCTGTGCACCAGGGAAGGTATTCTCAGATGGAAGGCACTTGACACTCAAGTGTGAGAAGAAGCAGCACACATTGCAGAATAGTATCTCAGAATAACCCTTTGAAATCAAGAATTCCGGGATTTTTAGTCCCATTTTGTAGATGAGAGCCTGGAAGCTGCCAAGGTTCAGTGACATATCCATGGCCACATGACTATGATCTGTCAAAAATAGCATAAAAACCAGGTCTCCATCGGGTTCACGTGTTGTTGATCAATCCACATTTCTCTAGAAACATACATCGGGTGGATGCTGGGGTGATATAAATAGTGCAAATGATGGATCTGATGCTTCTAAAAGCATCCATGTTTGGACAAACTTATTCTTCTTAGAGGTAAGCAAAGGAAAAGCAAGAGCAAGTCTCTTGGATCCAAACAGTAAGGCTGCACGTGGTGACATTGAATTAGTAACTATAGCATACATTAGAGATTGGATTTGGAAGGGCATTGATCAACAAGTACTTATTAAGTGCCAACTACACTCCAGGAAAAACACTGGACACTAAATTCCACCTTCAGAGAAATGTCCATCAATGAAATACCAGCAGGATATCTGGGAAGAGAGAAAGGAATTGAAACGAAGATTCAACAGATAAGCAGAAAAGACCAATCAAGTTGTACACTGGGGAAAAGTGGGAATTAAATATTCTTTTTCATAGGAGAAAAAAAAAAGGAAAAGGTTGAGTAGACAAAGATGCCATTTTGGATGGGTAGCCATTTGGGCAAAGGTAGCGTTACAAAAATGGAGCAACTGCTTCTACACACCAGGTGATTGGGAAGCTCATTTGAGAAGCCATGCAACATGTCAGGGATGAATAAAAATCAGCATTGCTTTCAGCAAACAGAAGCATCTTAAAGACATTTCTATCCACAAAGAATCTTCCTTTGGAATTCTGTGTAGACCACCTCTGTAAATTAGCAAAACATATTTCACGGACATATATCACTTTGCTTTATGCTTCAATTGGCATTTGTAAACAGAGGGTAAATGAATGGAGATGTTGCTGTTTTTCATATTTCAAGGAATCTTGGAGAAAATGTGAAAGCCCTAGAACATCGAGTGGATATCTCATAGTGGCAAGAGTTTGAAGATGAGAGCCATATAGGATGAGTTGCTATCTATACTCTTATAAAGAATGTTTCATCAATGACATCACAGATTCATATAAGTATAAAAGCTAAACCTTATGTATAGAGCTTCTGGAAAGGTGACCCAATCATTCCCTGGCAAAAAGCAAGAACATTGTGAAAGCAGCATGAAGAGAAAGCCAGGAAGCAATTTTATTCAAAACAAGGGTCAAATTCCACACCTGTTTTATAGTAAATTCTTAAATACTTGAGGCTGGATTATTTTTTACAATTTGTATAAGCCAACACAATGTGCAAAATATTAAGAAGTAAATGGATTCTGTGAATAAGGCAAAGAGCTCAACACATAGAAAACTTTATGCTTCATTCTTAGATAAGGAAGTTGATCTGAACAACTATTAAGAAATATGGACAAACACAAAACAAGAAGCTAAAATTGGGGATGGGGAGGAGGCTTTTTCAGAAGACAAGAACATGTACCATGTGAACCTCATAAATTGAAAGGGAACTTAAGGGTGATTTAAATAAAATCTTCAGTTGCAGAGTTCATAGAGCAAAAAAAAAAAAAAATGGAAACCCTAATTGAATGCGGCATCATTTGCAGAAGAACTGCAAACATTTCCACAAGAACAAGTCAAACAGAGGAAGGGATGACAATTATAAAGTATTCCTTACACAAATTACTTTAGCAGTCAGCAAGTCAAGAGTAGAGATTTTCTACTGGGGAAAAAAAGATAGGACTTCAAGATAATCTTTGAAATGAATGGTAAAGGGCCTACAGAAATCCTGAAAGGAGATAAGACAAAGTTATTAGCCCAAAATGTGAGGACACTTTTAAGAAGATGAAAGCAAACAACAAAGAATTAAGGGGCAAAAATAGTTGAAGAAAGGTGCCAGTAAGTAAGGAGACTTTGAAGAAGACTGAGTTGTCTGAGCAAAGTATTCTGAATAATGGTTGGAAGAGACAGTGAATAGAAACAAGATGAATGAGCTATGCAGGGAGCTTTCAAGGACCACTATTCAATGAAAGTAAGAATTCCCATTTGGGCAGGGAGACATTAATTCCATAAGTGCTTGGGAAGAAGTAGAATGAGCCATCCAGAGTAGTAGCATAAAAAGTGCAATACTGGATTGCCAGACTAACTTAAGGCAGGAAGTCTATCTACAATCACAGTTTAAGAACAAATATTCATCACAGGCATGCTGAGTGACTCCACTAAGGTAGTTTATTGAACAGAATGCTGTGCTGAGAAGGAAGAAAAACCTGAATTCAAATCTTTCCTTATATATACTAGCTGTGTGACCCTGGAAAGTCATTTAATGTCAATCAATTTCAGAGGTTTTATTTTTGTTTTAATTGTAAAATGAGAGTGTTGGCCTCAATGATCTCTTCCAATTATGAATCCACTATCCCATAAGTCACTCTGATGGCATAGAAATGGTCAAAGGAAAATCTCGTAGCTAAGGAAAGTGATTCAATTCAGATATAAAAATATTTATAGATGGTCAAGATAATATTTTAGGTACTATTTGTGATAGAGAAGATTAGAAGATGAAGTCCTTGGAGTCTTACTAGGGAGAAAATGCCTCCAATATCTGGATATATTTTGTTTCTATGGATTTGTTGGTATGTTTTCTATTATTTTAATTTTTGACCTTACTGAGGGCAAGGACTGTTTTTGCCTTTCTTCACATAAGTAATGCTTAGCACAGTACCTGGTACATGGTAATTGCTTACGAAATGCATGCTGTCTTGACGTGATATATGTGATAGATTGAAATGGCAATATGTCCATATATAGGATCAAAACATGAGATGTACCGTTCAGAAATGCTGCAAGCATTCTGAGAAAAATGAGATCAGCTTGAGCTTGAGTAACAAGGGAAGATGAAATGTAATGGGGTCAAATGGAAAGTGTTACACATAGGCTCACAAGTCACTTCCGAAGTACAACATTGGGAAGCATGGTGAGGTAGCAGATTTTCTGAAAATAAATAAAGATTTGGGCCCTTTGGAGAAATCCACACTCCCTAAATTCCTAGTCCATGCTATGGTAGTCCAAAAAGCTCTCTTGGCATCTATGTCAAGGCCTGGCTTCCACTAAGAAGAAGGTGATGTGCCTACTATTAACCCCCCTTGGTAGACCCCAGCAAATATATTTACTTCCATTCTGGGAGCTAGATTTTGGATAAGTTGGAGTATATCCAGAGAATGTATCAGAATGGTGTGTCCAGATTACATGATGATGGGTTGAAGGAAAAAGACATGCATATGTTACTTCTCCAAATAAAATACAGATTACAAGCTCCTTGAGGGAAGTCATTGTTTCATCTTTGTCTTTATGTCCATAACACCTGGCACAGAGCAGACACTTGATAAACGTCTGGCAATTGACTGAATGACTAATTGACGTTTAGCTTCTAGAAAGGGTGATAGGAAGCAAAATATCTAGCCACCTTCTACATCTGAAAGGCTATCTCAGAAAAGAAGGGTTTACCTTGTTCTGTTTGCTCCCTAAAAACAGAACTAAACACTGTAAGTTGGTCATTGTGAAGAGAAAACTTTAGGATAATTGTCAAGGCAAAACTAACAGGTGCAGTAGGAAATCCCAACAATGAGTGCTATCCAAGAGTGGAAGAGGCTGCCAAGGGAACTAGTGATTTCTCCCTCCTTGCATGTCCTCAAACAGCTTAGATGAGACTATAGCATTTTAGAGGAATTCTTTCTTGATAAGGACTTGGGCAAGGTAGTCACTGAAGTACCTTCCAAATCAGAAATTCTATAATTCTGTCCACAAATACACAGGGTAGTGATTAAACTCAAGTGATGAATCATATACTCTGGCCAGGAAGTAAACAGGGTCAATATATTTTAGGATGAATGTATAGAGAAAGGAGAAGAAAAACCACACGAACCAATTTCAACCAAACAAACATTGATGATGGATGACAAAGTTCTTAGGAGAAAGGGAAAAAGAACTTTTGGAATTCATTGATTTATATCAATGATATATGAATCATAACATTGCACTACAGCCTATACTCAAGACGGGAAGTTAGCCATTACTCGAAGAGCAATATGTAATTTTGGTCTGTGAACAAATTTCACTTCATGTGACTCCGAAGTTTAGGCAGAGAGTACAAAATGCCTATGATACAAATCAGAGTGTGTTGGCTTCTAGCTTGTAGGGAAGACTCCATATATATCAGGTGTCTGATTAAATAAAAGTAACAGAGAATGCGTCAGACTTAGGTTTGAGCTTTGGTTGGTCCCCCACAACTGTGTGTCCCTGACAAATCACTGACTTTCTGGTGCTTTGGTATCATTATCTGCTTTGGACAATGTCCACAGGATATACCTCACTGATATGTTAAATGCAAAGTATTTTGCAAAGCCTAAATGCCTATAGAAATATTAATTATGATTTTAAAGTGAATTGTAGGGAGAGTAGAGAGTATCTCTGTGGTAGATCAAAGAGGATATGGACAAGTTCATAGCTGAAAGATGTTCTGAAGGGGAATGTACTACCTCCAGAGGTGTTTGTCCCCTCCCCACCATCTCCACGGAAGCCTTCAAGCTGAGCTGAATGACCCCACATTTTCATCCAATGTGGGTTCATTTTGTGTATGAGTTGAAATAGATGACCCTTTCAACTCTCAAATTCTATTACTATGGGAATCATCTGATTAATAATTGATTCGTTCTTGTACTCAACTTGTTCTTTGGTCTTCTCAATTGAAAAGAACCCAAATCGATTGATACTCTGGGATCTCTATTCTAGGTACAAGCACGATCAGTATTTCAGCCATGGCCAATTCTAACTCTAAAATGCTTTGTGATACTCACCCACATGATGTAGTTCTATATAATTTACAACATATTCCATATTAAATTATTTTAATGTAAGAGAGATGGCATAATTTGATGGGGATGGGATGGGAAGAGAATGAATATGAGATTATCAGAAGAAATCTAGTCTAGTGTCAGCTTTGATATTTACTAGCCATGAGACCAAGAGCAAGAAAGACTCAGAATCAAAGATTCAGAGCCAAAAGGGACCTGAGAGCCTAGGGAGTCCCATTGCCTTATTTTACAGATGAGAAAGAGAAGGGTGGAGGAACTCAGCCAAGTTTATACATGTCAGCAGCAGAACTAGAATTCAAGCCTGGTGTCATTGATTCCCAATCTAGTCCTCTTCCCACTCTAGCATGCTGCCTCAGTTTCTATATTTGTAAAATATGGATCACTACAATTGCACCATTTACCTCACACAGTTGGGAGCAAAGAACTTTGAAAACTATAAAATCTTTTCTAAATGTAGACTGATCTTCACATTTTTTTTTAACCAACTAATTAGGATTTTCATTTACACAGAAGTTGATTCCAAATGATCAATTCTAAGCATTTTCTAATGTAGTGAGAACACACTGGACTCCACAAACCATCAGTCAGATGAGGAAATGTAATCTCACGTGATTTATCCATTTAATTTCCCCATGTTCCTAAAGACAGCATACAAATCCCATCATCCCTTGTCCCCTAGTTTTCATTTGTAGAGATCCATGATTTAATGCCACCATTCAAGATTTTCTCTGTGGGAGGGGTCAGGAAGACACTAGAGCTCACATTTCCCTTCATTATCCAAATCAGCCAAAGCTTTATAGACTCTGGGGAGATGTGGGTTGTTTTAAAAAAAAAGTTGCGGGACATGTAAGCTGGACCTGGATATGGAACTCTTGGTGAAATTCAGCAGAGAGCAATTGTGTCCCTGACTGGAAGAGGTTCTAAGCTTTTAACTTAATTTGAGCAAAGTCCTGGTGATTTGGAAGTTATAATGCCTTGGCACACATTCAAAAGAGCAACACTTAATGTGCCTAGTCTTGCCAAATCCCTCCATAATTCAGCCTCTTCTCCTAAGAAAAAGTGGATATGTAGCCAACTGAAAAGCCAGCTGAGGTTTGAGCAGCATCAAAGGCATCTGCCAGACTCCAGAGCTTGAGAAAACTTAGAAACCATTCTGATAATAGATAACCTACCTCTTCAATGTCCTAAGATTTGGACATGTGATACCACTCAAATGGCATCAGATATTATCCACATCACAGGGTTTATAAAGTACTTCTGGTTCATGCCAAGGATTGGGATAGGTTAGGGACTGTTCTGCTGGGGACTTAGGGGTGCAGCTCCTCATTGAAATAGCAGATACAACAGCTCATCCCTGCCTCTCACACCATTCCAGTTTCCCCTGCCTCTCACACCATTTCACAGCCAGAGGATCCTACAGAAAGACTGAAGAGACTTCAGAGATTAACTAATTCACCAATTTTGCAGCTGACGAAACTGAGACCCAGAGAAGGTATTTGACTTGTTAATCATATGATACTTAAACATCTTGCCTCCAAAAATCTTAGTCCAGCTTTAACAACTTTAGAAATATACATGCTACAAACTTACAAACAAATCATTTAGAAGTTTAATTGTTGAAATTATTTTATATCCATATGGTTTGGTAATTTTGAATAATGAATGTCTAATTTTACATTTAAGCATATGGGCACCTTTCATTTTGTATCAGATGTGCCACACTTTCTTAGATATGGGGTCTGGAGAGAAAATCTTCCTTGACCCTGATTTATTTCAATGAGATTTTTTTTTCTTGAGAGGTTAATATCAACATTGCAGATGCACCCAAGCCTCCTTCTTTGGACAGTCTTAAGGTGAGGATGGCAAATGATTTCCTTTCAGGAACTAAGCAGGAGCTGATGAAAGTTTTTCCAAAGTCCAGGAATTGACTAAAGGGATGTATAGCACAAGAGTATGGATATATTAGATTGCAATAAAAAGCATTCCAGTACTTTCTTTCTCCCTAGTAGAACAGAAGATTTTCAAGGGGCAGAAAAGTTTCATTTTTATCTTCATATCTCTGGTGACTAGCATAGCACCTGACTCAATAAGCTCTTTATCATCTTGATTAGTAGTAACAAATATAATTCATGAACACCAGCACCAACAGTAATAATGCTCTTGTTGTTCATTTGTGTTTGACTCTCTGTGACCCCAGTTTGGGGTTTTCTTGGCATAGATGCTGGAGTGGTTTGACATTTCCTTCTCCAACTCATTTTACAGATGAAGAAACTGAGGCAAATAAGGTTAAGTGACTTGCCCAGGATCACACAGCTACTAAGTGTTTGAGGTCTAATTTGAACTCATGAAAATGAGAATTCCTGATTCTAAACCCAGTGTTCCATCCACTGTACCACTCAGCTGCCCTATAATCATAGTTGTAGTAGCTTACATTTATATAACACATACTACATTCCAGGAACAGTGATAAGCTTTTTACAAATATGATCTCATTGCATCCTCACAACAACCCTGGTCGGGAGGTGCTGTCATTATCCTCATTTTACAGATGAGGCAACTTGAGGCAGAGGGAAGTTGAAAGACTTACCCAGAGTCACACTGTTGGTTTCAATTGGTGGATTTGAATTCAGGTCTTATTGACTCCAAGTCTGACTGTCTCTGCCCCCTAATGACTTGCTTAATTGATTACCCAAAATCACAAGAATTCCCACCCAGGAGCACTGAATCTAAGTCCAAAGACTATTTCCACTATATTCCACTGGAATGTG
Source organism: Pseudochirops corinnae (assembly GCA_028646515.1). Taxonomy (NCBI): domain Eukaryota; kingdom Metazoa; phylum Chordata; class Mammalia; order Diprotodontia; family Pseudocheiridae; genus Pseudochirops; species Pseudochirops corinnae. The sequence goes on from CM053586.1 coordinate 359,352,317, forward strand.
GAAAAAGTTTACCTAATATGAATTTCAGATTGATATTTCTAATTTGCAAGGTTCAGGAAATGCATCAATATCAAGTCATAAGCCCAGAATTCCAGCCCTGGCTTCACCAAGCAAGTCACTTAATGTCTATACAGATCAGTTTCCTCACCTCTAAAATGATGGTAACAATTAGAATAACCATTTAAGAATCGGGATCTGAATTCTCAGGGCCATAAGACGTGTCAGGAATGTCGACAGAGAGTGTTCTAGAAAATGGGCAGCTTTGGCATTTCTTATTAGCTCTTCGGAGGGATTTGATGATTCAAGTGTAGGTATTTTATCAGCTAATCCGGATATATGAGGAAATACATGAACACGAAAACAGCGAATATTTCTTGACCAAAATATTTCTTTTCCTTCCATGAAAAGGTAAAATAAGTCAAAGAATTTCTATTGTCATCTCTTATGATGAGCCTATTTGATGAAGCAACAGAGGTAATCAATGTGAAAAGCTCTTCACTCTCTGGTTTAGAATTTTTAAGGAACTAAAACTAGCCAATGGCCCTTTCTCTTCTGATTAAATGAGACAAGATTTGAACAGCACTTTGCAAACATTAAATATATATATACATATGTTATTTTATATTTATTATATTATAAATTTATATAA
>CM053586.1:359353065-359386834 GCA_028646515.1 Pseudochirops corinnae
GACAGTTTTCCCCGAAATCAAGTGCCTTCCTAATTTTGACCTCTGTATAGCAAATATAGTGTTTCTCATGTTAAATATTATCTTTACAGTATTTGTTTATGTTTTTGAATGATTGGTTTGAGATACAGAACTTTTTTTTCTGAGAATAAGTGATTTGGTATCTTACGTTATTGGGAATGGCTTAGAATTTACAGCTAAAATGACTTGGAAAGCAAAACCAATCTTCCATCCTAGAACTACTCTCTTAATAATCAGTGATCTCTTGGTTGCCTGATACAATGGCCTCTTTTCAATCCTCATTCTTCTTGACCTTTCTTCACCTTTGACACTGTTAACATTCTTTTATTTTTTTAATTGGATTTACAGATTCTCTCCTCCCCTTCTGTCCCTCCCCATTGAGAAGGGAGGTAACAGGATATCAATTATACATATGATGTTGTACAAAACATAAAGCCTTTGATACTATTGATCAGCCCCTTCTCTTTGATATTTTCCTCTCTATAGACATTTGGAACACTGCTCCCTCTTGGTTCTTCTCCTACCTATGTGACTTCTATGGTCCTGTTTCCTTTGCTGGATCCTTTTCAAAATCTTGATATCTACCAATAGGTGTCCTGCAAGATTCTATCCTGGGCCTTCTTCTCACCTCCCTCTATCCTACTTTTTAATCTCATGGGCTCCCGTGGAGTTAATGACCATGTCTCTTCTGATGATTCTCAGATCTACTTATCCTGCCTCAGTCTCTCTTCTGACCCCTAATCTTATATTTTGAACTGCCTTTCAGACATCTATCTCAAACTGGATGCCCAGCAGATATCTTAAACTCAACCTGTCCAAAATGGAACTCATTGTGTTTCCTTCATAAACCCTCCTCCACTCCTACCTTCCTCCTACTGCCTTCATACTCACAAACCAAAAGGCATTCCCCATTCCTCCCTATCTCTCCCCACTACCATATCCAAGCTGATGTTAAGGCCTATCTTCATACTATCTCTCAAATATGCCCCTTCCTCTCTTCTGACACTGCCTCCACCCCGGTGAAGGACCTCATCACATCACACTTGGACTATTGTAATAGCTGCTGGGTAGGCTCCCTACCTCATGGCTCTTCCCACTCCAGCCATTCTTCATTCAGCTGCTAAAGTAATTTTCCTATAGTCCCCATCTGATCATGTCACTCTCTCACTCAAGAAACTCTAGTGCCTCCCTATTACTTCCAGGAGCAAAGCCAAAATTATCTGTCTGGTGGTAAAGTATCTCATAGCATAGCTCTTCCTACCTTTCCAGTGTTCTTACAGCTTCTTCCTCCACATGTAGTCTTCCATCCTGTGACTCTGGTCTCTTGGATGTTCCATGAACAAGACACTCCATTTCTCAGCTTTGGGAATTTTCTCTAGTTGTCCTTAAGGCCTTGAATGCTCTCCCTTCTGCCTCCTCTGGCATCCTTTAAGCCCCAAATAAAGTACTGTTTTCTATAGGAAGCCTTTTCAGCCCCTCTTAAATTTGGGGCCTTTGCTCTTTTAAACATTTCCTATTTGTTGGGTACATAGTTTGTACATATCTGCTTATTTGTTTTGTTTCCTATTAGATTGTGAGGTCCTTGACGACATGGATGATCATTTGACTCTTTGTGTGTCATTAGCATTTAGCACAGTTCCAGAGACATAGCAGATATATAGGAGAAAGCTTATTCACTGGCTGCCTTGAATTTCATTTATCTTTTTTTTTCTTTCTTTTTTCATGTTTCTTTTTTTTTTTTTTTGGAGGGGTGAAGGAGGGCAATTAGGGTTAAGTGACTTGTCCAAAGTCTCATGGCTAGTAAATGTTAAGGGTCTGAGGCCAGATTTGAACTCAGATCCTCCTGACTCCAGGCTGGTGCTCTATTCTATGAGCCACCTAGCTACCCCTCATTCATCTTTTTCAATGTCAGTCTTTTCCACCTTATTCTACTCACAAAAATAAAATAATGGTTACTGATAAAAACATCGTAATGTTACGAATTCCTAGAGCAATGTCTACAAACCCAACTGGCTTAGCCATTGCAATGGTCAAATAATTAAAGAAGTCATCCCATTAATTGGGCTAGTGATAAATTGTAACTAGTAGAGCTGTCCCTGCAGAAAGTGCAGTTATGCTGCTTTCATAGTTTGAGAACGGCCACAAGCAAATTAGGCAATATATTATTTAATAATGGTAAGTGTGGATGGGCCCAGAATAGAAATAGCTGCTGGAAAGTACTTGATCAATTTGCCAAGATATGTTACCTTATCCACTGCATAGACTCTATCTTTCTTGCTAAGTTTGATACCCATTTGGGAGACCATTTAGCAACACTTTTCTTTACCTATTCAGTTCAATTTCAACTAATAATTATTCAATAAATGCCATCTTTGTACAAGGTCTTGTGCTAATAACAACAGATACGGAGAAAAAATAAAATTGATCCTAACCTTGAAGATCTTAAATTCTACTACATAGAGATCACTAAAGCCAAAATCTTTGCAAATTAAACCCATGTAATTTGAGATGGAATCTTTAGCCCTTTAATGAATCAAGTTGATGTAGGTATGATCCATGAAGTATCAGACTCTGGGTAAGTGACATCTGTGAGATACAACCTTGTCCTCTTTTCTAAGTGACCTTGGACAAATCAATTATACTGTCTGAGGATCAGTTTCCTCCTCTGTGGGGACAATGGGAATAATAGTAACTGACTTTTTATAGAACTATTAGATCTGCAAAGATCTTACTAGGTCATCTTATCCGATCTCCAGCCCTATTAAGGGAGTGGCTCTTATTATGGCAGGCAACATGATACAGGAAAAGGAGACCTTCTCCAGAGTGAGAAGACATGACCTCAAACCCTACCACTGATTCTTATTACTTTTTTTTTTTTTTTTTTTTACCTTGAGAAAGTCAGTCACACTCCCTGGGTCCCAGTTTCCTCATTTGTGGAACAAAGCTAGGTTGAAATAGATACCCTATAAAATCGCTTCTACCTCTAGAGCACTGGTGCTAAAACATACTTCTAATACATGCTATCTATGCAATCTCAGATATCACACTTAACCATCTTGGGAATCAATTTCCTCATCTGTAAAATGTGGATGTTGTGCAAGGTGACTTCTGATGCAAAATCTGAATACTCGTCTTCCTGCCATCCAGTCCAACAAGCTGTCCATTATGCAGCCTAGTCTACCTCACTGGGCTGTTACGTGGCTCTAATGAAGTGATCTCAGCAAAGTGCTTTGCAACCTGCAATCCTCTCTCAAAACACTAGGCATTCCAGTGGACACCAACGAGGTTTCACTGAGATTAGAAGAGCTCTTTGACAAGTTCAGCCTCATTATAACACAGTACTTTTTTTTCCAAGATGAAGATTTGAGTATCAATGATGCCTATATTCATCTCTCTCACAAAACTCCCTATTCAGGGATACACTAGAAAGCAGTATAAAGACCATAATGGGTCCCAAATGTGGCAGCCCATCTGCTCAGATCCAAAAGCTGCAGTGACAGAAGGCTTTTCTTAGCCTCCCTCAATACTTACCTGCTCCTTTCCAATTCAATTATAGGTTGGGAATTTCCTGAAAGTAGATGGTTTATGACTTTCCTCATATTCCCTCACAATAAACACATTCAATAAAACAACTTTAACACACTGATGAGCCCTTCCTCAGAACCTAGAGGAAGCTGGGGGCAGGGATAGTATATAGCAAAGGAGGTAGCATCCGGAAACCATCAACCCAAAAGCTGCCTTTCACATTAACAGGCTGTGTGACCTTAGGAAAGTCACTGAAATCTCTGTTGGTCTCAGTTTAGTCATGTATACAATGAGGATTTTAGACCTGTTGGCTCCTAATTCTCCTTCCAGATCTAAATTTGCAATATTATTCTTTATGGTCACATAAGCCTGGCTGAGGTCTTCATAGATAAGCTGTTCATTATCAGCACAATATGACAGGAAATTCAGTGTTGCAAAGGATTTCAAAGTCCATCTAGCCCAACCCAGATTGGAAAATGAATCCACTCTAAAATGTCCCAGTCCAACCTCAGTAGAAGATTGCCATTGTAGGGGAATTCACCTGAATCAGGCAAGGTAGGCATGGACAGAAGCCCTCTACAGATGTCTTAAGAAAATGCAAACTTGATAAAGATGTGAAACACTCCAAAACAATTAATTTCTAAGTTGTCAACTAATGATAATCTTTAAGTGAGTCTAACATTGTTTTAAGTTCTAACCCTGAACTACAGCAACCTTGTGAAAAGTGACAGCCTCTCAGATAAAGAATTAAAGATTAAATGCCAAGGTTACCAACATGGTAGACGAGAAAAATGCTGGCAAAAAAGGTGGGAAGTCAATCAGAAATAATTTGTTAAATGCATACTACATAACATTACTTTCCTATGTTCTGAGGATATACAAACAAACCAAAGAAGAAAATAAGATCTCTGGCCTCAAGGAACTTATATTCTATGGGAGTAATACGCTGGAAATGACTGTGGATCATGCTTTCCTTCTACGAGTAGAATAAAAGACTCCCCTCAGACCACCTAAAATGGTATATGCATGTATGCATGTGTGTACATAGATATGCATGCATGTATGTGTGTGTGTGTATGTGGAATTCCTCTTACTCAGATCTTTATTTTCACCAGAGTGATATAACAAAAGGAAATGGCCAAGGCTACATTGAAGATTTGGTTTCTCCTTATTTGTCCTCTTCAGCAACTCTGAAGGCATGACAATATTTTTGATAGGATCAATACTTAACGACGACAACAACAATAACAATTTTCAAAAAATCCTCCATCAATGCATCTGTCTGTACACGAAAGCCTCAGGTTGTATTCTTTAAAGCTGTGGGAAGCTCCTGACTCTTGAATTCCAATCACAAAAAGACTGATAAACCTTCTACAATACCATAGTAAATGATCTACTTTCCCCATGAAATTCCACAGGGCAATGTCAAAGAACATATGATAAATCCTTGGAAGAAACTTGGCAGCATCTTTGATTTTCTCCCATATGTGGAGAAGCCCTGTCCCTGTGTCTAATTCACGGTCAGACTTGACTCTTATTTCTAGACTCCTTTTTCAAGAAAACAAAGGCTTTGGCAAAGCCTAAAAATTGGAAATTAAAATGTATGCCTTTTGTGGGAAGAATATTTTTCTTCTTCTTCTTCTTCTTCTTCTTCTTCTTCTTCTTCTTCTTCTTCTTCTTCTTCTTCTCCTTCTTCTTCTCCTTCTTCTCTCTCTTTCTCTCTCTCTCTCTCTCTCTCTCTCTCTCTCTCTCTCTCTCCCTTCCTCCCTCCCTCCCTTCTCCCTCCCTTTCTGTTTTCATGCTACTAAGAGAGAAGATTGGGCACATAGAAGGTAAAAAAAAATAAGTGCTTGAATTCAATTTACTTTGAGTATGAAATGGACAAATCTGCAGTTTGGCCAAAAGGTGATGGACTTTTTAGGCACAGCACCATAAAGTCAGTTGTGAACTATGATGGACAGTTATCTCCGTTGGTGGAAGGAATACTCAGGTCAATTAAGTAACAAATCCATAGATAGGATGAGAAATTAGCCCTGACAACGCCCATAATGTGACAGATTGTTTGAGTTTCATTGGATTGTTGAGAATATCTGGTGCAAGTGACTTCCCAACAAAGAAATCCATTCAACATTACACCTCTCAGGGAGTAACTTTTGTTAATGTGATTTGAAGTCATTATTTCTGCACAACATTGGAGATATATCATATTTAGAATGACTGTTTTTGGAGAAGAAGGAAAGAAATCATGAACTTAATTCTGTTTAGAAAATTTCATGACACTGGGGCAAAGGTTATCATAAAATCTAGCACTGAGGTAAATGTAGAGATCAAAGCTATGGAATCATGGTCAGTTCTTGGTTATCAACCCATTCACATGACTTCTTCCTCAACTTATTCTACTGTTGAGTATAATAAAATATATCATATTATACAACAGATAAAATAGGCTATGCTTCAGCAAGTCTACCAGTCCTCTCTTATTGTATGAAAGAAATGAAGAAATGATCCAAAATCCCCTAAATGGTAAGAAAAAAACTCCTATTCATAATAAAATAATTGATATATTTGGACTGTGGGAAATTGCTTCTTCTATCTGTATGAGTATGACTTGCTTATATTGCTGCTATTAATAAGGCACTCCATACACACACATATATATACATGAAAACCTATGTACCTATGAAAACAATTCCTATTATACAATATAATTATTGTTATATTGTTATTATATTTAAACCTCTTAGAAAAAGGTTACTTATCAAGGAATGAGTTCTGGTGGCACACAGTAATTCACAAAGCATGGTATAGTCAATAGATCGCTGGATTTGAAGTCAAGAAGACAAATTCAAATCCTGTCTCTGACATGTTTTGGCTGTGTGACCTTGGAAAAGTCACTTAATATCCATGTCTTGGTTTCTTTATGAAAAAAAGAGAGGTTATTGATTTTATACCTTCTAAAGCATTGGCATCAAATGCAAATAGAAATGGGGGCCAATAAATCATATGTAAAGATCCTTTTGGGGTGCTTGGTGATTTAGAAAACCACATATCATCATTAGCCATGATTTGTTGTATTTTAAATTTTATTTTGTTAAATATTCCCTAATCACAATTTATTCTGCCTCAAGTTGAGTGTTGTTTGGCACCTTGGCTCTAAAGGATCCTTCTAGCTCTTATCCTCTGATCTTGTGAGCGCCATTCCAGTCAGTTCAATTCCATTCAATATTGGTGGAAGGAACATCCAAAGTGGTAAAAACAAAGTATTCCTGAATCTGCAACAGAGAAAACGGCTCAGGGCGGGAGAAGCAGAGATGTCGACCGGAGGATGACTCATCAGATGATACACTGGGAAGTAGGTGGAATTGTTAATGGGGCACTTGGTCATTCATTATGCTCTGAATCTGTCAATTATCTCAGTTCTATAGTGTCTCAGTCCAGAAGCATAAATAGGGGAGATGGTTGGGTGCTGAAGGAGACTGTAGTGACTCACCAGACAAATCTCTGCCTTTTGCAGATAAGGAAACTTGTAAGAAAAGGAAGTTTGATCAAGTTCACATGACCAGTTAGTAATGATTGAGACTAGAATCGAGTTGTTAATAGAGCAGAGGTTCTTATCTTGGGATCCATAATTTTTTTTTTGTTGTTATTTTGGCTCTGTTTTAATTTTAAGAACTGCATTTCAAGACAATTGGCTTCTTTTCTACTCCTTCTCCATTTTACTTTATGTCTTTTAAAGCATTCTTCTGAAAAGGGAGGCATAGACCTCACCATACTGCCAAATGGGTCCATCTGGCTCCCTCTCTCTGTCTCTCTCTTTCTCTCTGTCTCTGTCTCTGTCTCTGTCTCTCTCTGTCTCTCTCTCTCTCTCTTTCATACACATGTACACTCACACACTAGTGTGTGCATGCTTGCACACACACACACACACACACAACACACTGTAAAGAACCCATGGACTAGAGTACTATTTTCATCATATCTACTCTCTCCCTCCAAAGATGTAAACTTTGCAAATGAAAGAGGGGTTCAGTCTTCAGAGGGCCTTTCTGGACAGGGGTCATTGACAAAGTAAGCTGAGTCAAAAAAGCATGACACTGTGGTCCGTTCTGTCTTATGGGGGCAAGTTAAGCCTTAGGTCCCAAGGCAAGTATTGAAGAGGCCTACAGTAGGTAAACGGTGCAAGTAAATCAACTAGTACAAAGGGAGATCCCTTCAAAGAGAAATTAGGATTTCAAAAGCTCCCTGGGAGCTTTAGAGGAGATGATGGATAGTTCAGACAGGACTTCAACAGGAAGAAAAGCCGGAGAGCTCTCTGGCAAGTGTGTTTATCAGGAAGCCAGGCATGAGTGAGGAGAGAGACTTCAAAGGAACCAGGCCCAAGCAGAAAGCAGAGGTCTTCTACTGGGAGAGTCTGAAGCCCAGGACAGAAATCTTGGAAGGTTGCTAGACATGGTGGTTTTTCTGAAGCCTAAGTCCCATCATGTCACTGAATTCCCTCCACTTCACAAGCCCTGGTGGTTCCCCCTAACCTTGAGGACCAAACTGAAACTCCTTTCTTTGACATTTAAAACTCTTCTTAATCTTTCTCTTTCTTTCTTCCTTGTTCTCTCTTCCTTCCCTCATCTGTCCTTCTTCCTTCCTTCCTTCCTTCCTTCCTTCCTTCCTTCCTTCCTTCCTTCCTTCCTTCCTTCCTTCTTTCCTTCCCCTCTTCCTTCCTTCTTTCCTTCCTCCCTTCCTTCCTTCCCCTCCCAGGCTTCTTTTATTTTATCCCCTTCCACATAATGTATGATCCAGCAACATCAGCTTTTGAGTAGTTCTGTAACCACGGTATTAGGTCTAAGTACCTTGGTATGGTCTGTTGTCCATGCTCCAAATGCTTCGATCCCTTGCCTCCAGCTCTTAGTGCTCCTGAATTACTTCACATCTCAGATCAAATCTTGTTCCCTGGAGATCTGCTTCTTCCTGGTCTTGCCCTTCACCTGGGATGCACTGCCTAATTATCTCCAGACTATCTCTCCCATTAGAATGAAACCTCTTTGAGGGAAGGGACAAGGTTAATGTTTCTGGGTATCTTCTGGGCACAATTATTGGTGGCTAGAAAATAAAACTTTGCTGAAGTGTTTGTTGCCTGACTGACTGCAGTTCATGGAAAGCAGGGATTATCTCAGTAAGAAATAATGTGAGGAGTGAAAAGATCTAAAAGGCTGAGTTGACTTACCTCATTGAATGAAATCTACCTTATGCAGGAAAACTGAGAGACTGATTCAATTTGGATCTAGGTTGAGCTAAGAGCATCAGCTGGAGGCTAGTGTTAACGAGGATAAGAGAAAGCTAAATGAGACTGAGACAGCTCCTGGAAATAAAAACACACGTTAGGGGAAGGATTTAAGAAATCCATAACTTTGAAACTTTCGTTTTCCTTTTTATATCAATGTTTTGTTTCATTTTGCTGGGATTTAAGGTGGAAATAATACACATGCACACATGTGCACCCCAAAATAACAAAAGGCATTGATTTAGGAGATAGAAAAGAAAAGGAGGAGCAGAAACTTTGATTCTCTTTCAGAGAAAATGTGGGAGAGAAGAAGCCAAAGAAGTATAAGGGTGATATTGGTCATGATGAATCTAGGTGGTGTGAACTTGCAAGACAAACCTGGAGGAGAGGTGGGATCATGAGCATGCGATAGGCCTTGGGACAAAATAGTTCATATGTCCGGATAAAGGAGCTTTTTGGGGGTTGTGTACTTCATTGAGAGCTACACACTGATTCTCTGATTAGCCACTTAGGATACAGAGAAATTTTTAAAAAGGACACATCTAGTCATTTCCATAGGCCAACAGAATGCACTTCAGTAACTGTATCCATATTCTGTTGACATATTCACAGAGAGCATTGCCTTCTAGTTGTTTGATCAAATCACAAAAGCCAATCACCTATCAATTTTATCAATATCCTGTCACTGGAAAATGCTTTACAATCAATGGTCCTTTTGTTCTAATGAAATTGGACAATCCAGACTATTGTGATGTCTTATTAAAATGATTTCATGCTCAACCTGACATAGGAACCACCATGCAGCAAAATGCCCTTAAAACTTTTGTTTCTTAATTTTGTTAGACCTCAATGAGACAAACCTAAAGTCTAGTTAGTTTTTACTCAGCTCACTTCTTTTGGAACCTCTCTTTCTAAGCATTAATAATGGGGTCCTGTGCTCACACCAAAAGAGGGAGTATCACTGCTACTTTTTTTTCTCATTGGTGTAAATGCCCTAGTAAACTCTGGGATAAGAGGGGAGGTCAACTCAGAATAATTCATGCAACTCCCCTTCTAGGTTTCCTGAGAAATAAGGCCACACATTGAGTCTCTTTTAGATCATAGTCATTATGTATAACCCCAATGACTTCTAATGTATGCAGTATGCCTGCAGTAAAGAGAACTGATTTTTAAAAGGGAGAGGTAGAATAAAGTTACAAATAACATTGTCACCTGTTAAAAATATGCTACATGAAAGCACATAACATGACAAGAAGTGCTTCATCTGTGAAGTGAGGACTCCATCCAACGTGATATGCAATTTGAATACCATTGAATGTGAGGATCTATAATTTAATAAATTGGTGGCAACTCTATGTTTTTTATAGAGGAACAATATTGAAAGGATCATGAGTCTGTTCTGTGAGACTCCTTCAATGCAATAGATGGATTCCTTTGATGAATCACAAGAATCAAGAATCAATAAAATATCTAGGAACTCACTAAATAATCAAATTAATTGGGTGCTATCTCTATTTCTCAATCCACTTTCTGATATCCTAGAATGAGAACTCATGGTATCAAGGTGTATATCTGGAGAAAATACATGAATGCCTGAATTTGAAGGAACAGAATAGGAAGCAATGAAAAATATAATAAAATAAGGAAGAATCTGGGTGATACAATTGTATTTGTAGAATATAACATCCCAAAGACACTTTTTAAAAAGGAACTTTTATTCATTCCTGCAGCCTAAATCTTATTTGAAAAGATATTATTGGGAAGATAAGAAGAGAAATGATCAGGATTCAGCCATCCATTTACATGCACAACTCTTGTGGGCCCTCAGTTAAAAACCATCCATAGGACCTTTCACCGCATGAAGCCCCATGATTTGACATGCCAGTTTCATCCGGTCCTATTCTGCCTTCGAATGATTGAGTTCTCTTTTTCCAGTTTCTGGATTGAAGAACAAATGTTTAGCTTAGGAAAAGAACCTTATTTTTCTTGACTAAGCCCAAAAAATGGATTAAATATGTTGAATTATTATAATGAAGAAAGCTATAACATTCACACTCAATAAGTGAAAGAAAAACTTGTTAGAAGAATGGGGTTAGAGAAGATTCTTCGTGAAAATGTTTGTGAACATTGCCAGGACACAACTTGACTCGGGTCAATTCCACAAACATTTCTTCAGCTTGGCTATTTTCAGACATTGGACTGTACACTGGAGACACAAAGAAAACAAGAAGTCCCTGCCTTCATGGAGCTTACATTCTAATAGGTAAACATAATCCACACACAGGGAAATAAATAGAAATGATGTGAAAAGCAATAATACTTATTTTAAGAGAGAAAATATTGATAAATGCCTTCAGCAATCAGGGAAGCACTCTGGTAAATAGAACTTGAGCTATGTTTCCCCCTACTCCTTAGAGTTGGGGAGGTAAAGGGAAAGGTAATAAGCATTTATATAGAATCTACAAAGTGCTAAGCACTTTTTACAAATATTCTTTTAACTGATCCTCACAACAACCCTGGGATTTATGTGTTATTATTATTCTCATTTCATAGATGAGGAAACTAAGGCAAACAAAAGTTAAGTGACTTGCTCAGGGTCATATAGCTGATATGTGTCTTAGACCAGATTTGAACTCAGATTTTCCTGAATGAAGCCCAGGCTGCTAACTACTACTGCCCCGTTAGCTGCCTCTTTGAATGAGGCTAAAGATTCTTTTTTTTTTTTTTAAGAGTTTTAAAACTTTTAATGACTAAAACACAGTGTTCCAAGTCAGTATTGTATTGGGATTGAAATCCCTGTTTTGTTACAAGTATTTTGGGTCTAAATGGGGTTGATGGCATCTGTTTCATTTCAAATGTCTGGAATACATTTGGAAAATAATGAAGTCCAAATGTATGAGCAAATTAGAGCACAATTTTATCTGTTACAAAGAAGTTTTCAACATAGAGCAAACATTGCAACCAGACTCAGCTTTCAAAGAGCCAGGGAGCACTTGGCTATGATGCTTTTCCTCGCTCCTCCCCCTTCTCCCTTCCCTCATCCTTCTCCCCTTCCCTCCCCCTTCTTGCCTTCCCTTCCCATCACTGAGAGAACATTCCTTTCCTTCTCACAACTATCAGATGCAATCATGCAATTTTGCACCCATGTTTGTGCCTTTTCTATAGTAATGACAACTCACATCTCTATAGTGTTTCAAGGGTTATTAAGGGCTTTGCGCCCAGTAAGCCTGGGAAATTGTCAAAGCCCCTTTTACAGCATCTCCAAATTATAAGGGACTTGAGCAATCAACAAATTTTCATTAACTGCACTCATTATACAAAGACAACAGCAAAACAGTCCCTGCCCTCAAAGGGCTTACAGTCTATTGCGGGTAAATGACATGTACACTGATAAATATGTAGGAAGGAAGGCAAAGATAGAGACTGGACATATGTTTTTATTGGTATTAGGGAACTCCTAGATAAGGAAAGATGTGACAGCTTCTCTGCAACTTCTGTAGTCTAAGAGAGTTCCCTAGCACATTGAAAGGTCAAGGGATTTGTCCAGGGTAAGAGGCAGGAATTTAACCCATCTTCTTGGACTTCTAAGGCCAACTTTCTATCCACTATGGCATACTGCCTTTCAAGTCTATGCAAAACATATTTTACTTTAGATTAGTACTAAATGCATGGAAAACAATAGTTTGGTGGGAGGCATTAGCAGTTGGGGAGTAAGTCCCACACAGGAGGTAGCATTTCAAAAGACCTTTGAAGAAAACTAAAGATTCTAAGACTCCATCTCTAGGCTATCGAGGCCAACCTGAGCAAGAATTCCCAATAAAACACACCCGATTAAGAGACCTTGAGACTACTAATGAAAAATAACTTATTACCTCTCAAGACAGTCTAATTTCCTAATTATTAGGAAGTTTTTTTTCTCCTCATGCTGAATCTAAATTCCAGCTATTTCTTTTATTTGTTTGTATTTTTTCTTTTTTGTTTATTTTTTGGTTTACATCATTGATTTCCACAAGATTTTGAGTAACAAATTTTCTCCCCATCTTTCCCCTACCCACCACCCCAAAACAGTGATCCCACTTTATACCCCCTGCCCCAATCTGCTCTCCCCTATATCCTCCCCCATCACGCCTCTGACTTTCTGGTAGGGTAAGATGGATCTCCCTGTCCCAGTGCCTGTATATTTTATTTCCCAGTTGCATGTACATAGTAATAATAATGATAATAATAATAATAATAATGATAATAATAATTATATCTTTATAATTTTATTTTAGAACTTTAAATTCTGGAATCTTTCCATTCCTCCTTTGTCACCCACCTCCACTGGCCAGTCAGGTAATTCAATACAGGCCGTACATGTGTAATTATGCAGAACATCTCCACAATGAACATAGTCTGTAACACTGACTATATTTCCCTCTTTCCTATCTGCCCCCCCGCCTTATTCTGTTCTCTGCTTTGTCCCTGTTGCTTTAATGAAGTATGTGCTTCTAATATCCCTTCCCCCCCTCCCTGCCCTCCACTTCATCCTCCCCCCTCTCATCCCCATCCACCCTATTCTCCTGTAGGGCAAGATACCCACTCTAGAGTGTCTGTCATTCCTTCCCTAAGCCAAATTCAATGAGTAAGGTCGACTCATTCCCTTTTGTCTTCCTGTTCTTCCCCTCCATTGTAACAGTTATCCCTTGCCTTTTCTATATGAGATGATTAACCCCATTCTGTCTCTCCCTGTGTCCTCTCATTCTAATCCTCTCCCACCTCTCAATTTCACCTTTTAAAATATCATCCCTTCCTATTCAATTGATCCTGTGCTGTCTGTGTACTCATATATACACATACTCAGATACGTATTCATACTCATATATACCCTCCTATATAGATAGATTTGTATGTATATGTGTGTGTGTGTGTGTGTTTATATTCCCTTCAACTATCTTCATACTGAGAAAAGTTTCATAAGTTATAATTATCATTTTTCCATGTTGGCATGCTCAAGAGTGGGGAAACAGGGAAAAGCATTTTCAAGGGAAAAGAGGTAAAACTCTTCAAGGTTGAAACATCTCCCCCAAATACCTCCTAAATATGCCTTGCATAGGGTGAGAGAAATGTAGGGTCAGGAAGACCTGAATTCAAATCCTACCTCAGACACTTAATCACTGTGTAGTCTTGAGACAATCCCTCAAATACCTGTCTAATCACAGTGTCCTTCTCTATAAAATGGGGGTGATGACAGTATACACCTCACAGGAGTATTATGAGGAGCCCTTGAAATAATGTTAGTGCTTTGTAGACCCTAAAGTCTTACATAATGCTAATTCTTCTATTATCAGATCAGAAGAGGAAGGACAAATCTGCCTCAAGCTGGTAGGGGTCCAGGTGGAGAAGAGAAACTTCACTTTTCTTCTGATTCTGAAATTCTGAAATTTCATGGTGTTGTACCATTTTCACTCAAGGAGTCAGGTCATTTATTGCCTATGATACTTTGACCTTAACCAAATATAACCAGCAAGCATCATTTTAGTTTAATCGTTTTCCAACTACCCTTGGATGATTATCAATGTTATATAATTGTACAAATCTACCTGACTAAGTAGAGCTTCTTTTAACTAAAAATGAAATAAGGATCCTTTAGGTCATAGATGTTGTCACAGTTAAGGTAAACAGTCAAGTAAAACAGCATAGTGAACAAAATACAACAATAATAATATTTTTGGAGAGACCATTCTTCCAAGAGAAATGGATAGATGGAAATCACACCATCCTGGAATGGTATAACCATGGGGGGGAGGTGGTAATAGACACGTACACACACACCCAGAAATGAGTATATGTGTAAGATGATGTATTATATATAGTACATGAGACATTTGTATATATCTATATGTATTTATCTCCTTTCTTACCACCCCCTTGTTCTCCCACCATCAAATCCTAGGAAGAGTTGAAGAACCAACAGGAAACCCAATTGGAACAGTTTTCATTGGCTTTCTAAGTCTCCCACAGGTGAGAGCAGAGCTATCAGCCAGGCCTTGGATATCATCACTTACCTTTAAATACTGCAACCCACATAGCTTCTAGAAGTCAGAGTAGTATGAAGAAGAAGAAGAGACGACAACAACAAAAACCCCTAACCTTTCAATTCATAAGTGAATAATTTTCATTGAATTCAATGGAACATACATTCTCAACATAGCTATGGCCCATCTCTATTACTAATCAGCTAATGGAAATATGTTCTTAAATACTGATAACCATTTAAAATGTATTCTATATGGACAAAGATTCATCTAAATCCGAAGTTTCCTGTAGGGGAAAATGTCAAAAGATATCTCCTAGTGTACTGCTGCCTCATTAAGTCCATTAGCATTAGGAGAGTTAGATCTCTTGAGTGTGCCCTTCAGAGTTTTGGCCATGGATTCTCTTCGTTTTGGCAATGGACACTTTTGCATTTTATGTGTTATTTCGTTATGCTGATCTGGTCAGGAGAACATGTTCAAGATATTGAAAAGATAAAAGAGATTTTACTGAAAGGTTCTTCCTTGCCTTAAATTCAGATGACAGCCCTTCAAAATAGGAGCGCTGAAGTCAGTGGTTCTCATATATTATTCTAACGAGGATTTTCTTGTGGCATTATGAGTCTAACTAAAGAGCAATGAAAAGCCTTATGAGACCTAATATCATTCTCTCTCCCCAAATGTATCCTGTCACTTGGGAGATGAAAATGAGCATTTGATCTGAAATCTGTGATCTCCTGTAAGTTATACTCAAGTTAGATATACCATATCAGCAGCCCTGAAAGAATTATGTTTTTCTTGTTTTAGGCCCCAAACATGAACATATAGATTATCACATGATCTGAGGTCATTATTTGCCTTTTAAAAAACTACATGCAAGTGCATGCATTTCAATAGAGTTATTATTTGGTGCAGAATTGGAACTGGTTCCATCACAAACTACACAGCTCCTGGAACCATGTAGTGAGGGGGCAGAAAAAAGGAAAGTCAGGGTCTAGGAGAAAAATGCATCCCTCTTGTAATTAGAGGATATTCAGCCTCATTTGACGTCCCCTCAATTAAAATCAGGCAACATAGCTATAGAACATGACTCTAGAAGAAAAGTGTGGTAGTATAATTCATGGTCAATTATATTAATCAAGCATTTTCCCCTGAAGCTTTGGGTACAAGGCCCAAGCAGCAGGTTCTCCCACATGAGAGCAATTTAAGACAGTGAATGGACTCATTTTAGCAATTAAGGAAATAAGGAAAAACTTCACATGAATAAGCATCTTCAATGCATTTCTCCATCCGTGGGGAAGATGAAGGACGCCAAGCCCAGAGCTCTCCCCAGAGGCCTGTAGGACTCTGTACAGACCAATTGTGGAAAGAATAAAGTGCTCTTACTCCTGTGCCTGGGTACAAGGCCAGAAGAAGACTTCAGTTTAATCTTCTCCTTTTAAATCCATTTATTAATGAACATCATTAGGTGATTATTTTCATTTTTAAAAAAGTTGAAGCTGTAAAATACCCCAGTAAAGAGAGAGCTTTAAAAAGGGGAAAAGGGTGGGCTGAAGCTATAGAAAACCAAGATATTAGTGCAGGACACTCCAGGTAAACTCATTTTGCATCAAGCAACTACCCAGGAGCATCCAAGATCCCCCAATGTTGGAACATTAGTATGTTCATAATGAAACAAAACAAAACATCACTTGGGAAGAAAAGGATGGAACCAAATTTGCTTCCTTGATGTCATAGCCAGGGCCTTGGAGGCCACATTGTTGTGGGGCTATTTGTCTTGTTCATTCAGAAGTATAGTCCCCCAGCAATGCTATCCAACAGGAAAGGTGAATAATTGAGAATATGATGGCAATATTTGACCGGTAGCATGTAGATTGTAGCTCCGATGACACACCTCTATTTCCATGGAAGATCATTTTTTGGCCCACATCACAGATGACCAAACTTCTTAAAAGAAACTTATCCCACAGGAGGCCAGTATGAGCTTCATTCAAAATCTCTACAACTGGAGCTCTTAAAGTGTGTGATGGGAATGCCAACGAAAGTGAATCTTTGCTTAGTTATCCCCAAACAGCCCTGAAGTCTGCATGCATTCTAATACTAGTCTAAGTTCACATCAGAGTAATCAAGAAGATTATTTAAATCTGTTCCAAATGCACCAATTAGACATATATCCATCCCCCCATATAAAGCTGTTCTTATCCAGAGGTTTCTGAAAAGTCACATGCCACACCCACAAAAATACATTTTAAAGTATATTTACTATTATACTACATTTCACCTTGTCGATGGCATATACACGAATGTGCTGATATCGTGTAGTCAACATCTATAAGCTCTCATTGCACAAGAAAGGGACATCGAAGGCAGATTGGAGCCATATGTCCGGTGGAGCTACAGAGCGGGAGTCTGGCTGTTGCTGGGCAAGGAAGGTGCAGAGAGAGAGAGATGCTTAGCTTTAGTGAAGTCTGAGCACCCCCTGAGCATCCATTTAGAGCTTCCCAGTAGAAGAAAGATTTTTGGTAGTTCATTCTTTAATGTTTAAGGGGGAAACTAGGTTGTTGGTGCCCAGTAGTGACAAAACCACTTCCGCTCAAAAGCTTACTAAAATGGAGAGAAGGGGAGACAAGGGAGGGAGGGAGTGGGGGAAGGAGGGAGGGACATAGAAAGGAAAGACGGGGAAGAATGGAGGGATAGAGGGAGGAGGTGCAGCGGTGTGGAGGGAGATAACGGTGGGAACAGTGGGGAGGGAAGGTGGAAAGAGGTGTGGGTATAGCAGATCCGGGAGAAGAGACAAGAGAAGGGAAGGGAGAGGGAGAGAGGGACAGAGAGAGAGAGAGAGACAGAGAGAGAGAGAGAGAGAGAGAGAGAGAGAGAGAGAGAGAGAGAGAGAGAGAGAGAGAGAGAGAGGTTGCTGATGAATATAGTGTGTATATTTTTGAGTGAGAATTTAAGGATGTGTGTGAACAGTGAAAGGGCATGTGTCTGGAATTTAAGAGAGGCTGTTTATGAGTGTAAAAGTGTATTACACAGCGTGAGAAGGGGGGGAGTGTAAATGTGTGCAAAAAACCTATGAGTGAGAGTTGTATCAAACAGAGGTAGGGGAAAAGGTAAATAGATATATGAAGCTTGGAGAGTACTGGAGACTGAGCTTGTAATGAAAGAAAGGAGGAGGAAACAACTGTGTATATGTGGCAGAGGTGGAATGACAGGGAAACAGAAGAGGGAAGAGAAATAGGGAAGAAAGGGGGAGAAGAAAAGAGGAAGGAGAAAACTGGAGAATAGAGACTGGATAAAAAGAGGATGAAAGGGAGGGGGAAAGAAAAAAAATGGGAACGAGTGAATGAAAGAGATGAGTAAAGTGAGAAATATCGAAAAAGAAATGGGAGAGTGGATGAGAAAGCAGAAAAGAGGTTTATGATAAAAAGAAGAAAAGACAGAGAAGGAAGGATGAAAAGTGATAGGAGAATAGGGGATAAGGTAGAGAGGAAAAAGGAGAGGGGAAGAGAGGAATAGAGAGACAGAGGACGAGAAAAAAAAGACTAAAAAAAAGAAAAGAAGAAAAAAATATCGCCTAAGAGAGACTGAGCCTTTGGGCTAAATGAGAGGTAGGGAAGGAGTTAGCGGTTTTCCGGGAGCTCTTGTGAGAGAAAAAATAAAAACAAACCTGCCTAACTTGTCAGACTCAGAGTAAACCTTGACAGTAACGGGGAGACCTTAGGATCAGTTTCCAAGGGGCACCAGCGTCTCCTCTCCAGCCCTCACACTTTTCTCATCCTAGTTCTCCTGGGTTGGTCCAGGTCAGAGTCTGAGAGGTTTACTAAAGTGCTTTGAGATCAAGGGTCTAGTGGTTACTTCGCTCCCCTGGCTAAAATTGGGAACGGGAGCCAGGGAGCCCAGGAGCCCAGGTTTTGAATTCGCCAGTTTTGAGAAGAAAGACTTGGTTTTCTTTTTTCTTATCCTTCTTATTTGGATACTGAACATCAAACCAGAGGGGGGGAGGGGAGCAATAGGATAGGGGGAAGGACCACATAGAGACGGAGAGAAGTAAGTAGTTATGAGAAGAGAGAGGGGGGAGAAAAAAAAGGCAAGCTAATTGTCCTACCTAAGCACCGCCGTGTCCCCCTTTCTGACCATCAGGTTGTCCACTGCCGGCCAAGGCAAGTCCATACTCTGTCCAGCCGGGAGGCAGGAAGGCAGCAGACAGCAGAGGCTCAGCAGCACCGCGGCTAGCCACTGGTTCGAGCAGCAAGCGCCCTGCACCAGCATCATGATGTCCATCCCTGCCAGGGCTGCTCCCCACTCGCCGGCAGCCTCCAGCTCTCCGTCCCCCACCCCCTGGCGCTCGCGAGTCCTCCTTTCCCGGGAAGCAGGCGGCACTCCAGAGCTCCACAGTTTGGTGAGGATGTGTGTGTGTGTGTGTGTGTGTGTGTGTGTGTGTGTGTGTGTACGCGCGCGCGCGCGCGTGTGTGTGTTTCTCCTGGTTTTTCTCTGATTTGTTTTTCGGTCGTTGGGCTTTCCCCCCTCTTCTCACCACCACCACAAGCTAATACTCCTCCTCTTCGCTCCCTCCCTGACCAGCCACCCCTTCCCGCCACACTCCTCCTCCTGCTCCTGGTTGCTTTTGGCCGGGTGCGTCCGGAGTGTGGCTAATTCTCGGGTGGCTCGCACACCATCTAGCGAGGAGCGCAGCGCGCTGGAGAATGAGAGGCAGAGAAGGAGGAGGAGCAGCGGGCAGAGGAGGGAGCGGAGGCAGGGCGAACAGCAGCCGCCGCAGCCGCAGCAGCAGCCTCTGCAGCAGCAGCAGCAGCAGCAGCAGCAGCCGAGTCAGGCTCAGCCTCAGCAGCGGCAGACGGCCCCCAGGCTCGGAGCCCGTTGCCAAGCGGCCGTTTCCTTAGCAACCCCTCCCGGTGACTGGTGATGGAGCAGTTAAAAAAAATTAAAAAAAAAACCTTATATGTGTATACACGCACACACACACACACACACACACACACACACACACACACACACACACACACACCCCCAAGAGGAGGTACATTACAACCACTATAATCATGGCGGGGGAGGGGGGGAGATCAGACATAAACAATTAAAATAGTAAATTAATAGCAATCATAACAAGAACATTCTTCACGGCACCCATGACATATTGGGGGGATGAAGGGAGTTTATGTGCTCCCGCTGTGGGAGTGGGAAGAAGGTAGGAGCGGGGCATCTCTTCTGGCACTGAATTTTACCCCTTGGCGATGTAAGTTTCAAGTCCCATGAGCTGTGGCCCTGGCGCCATCATGCCGCCTTTGCCTGGGCAATTGTGCCTCGGACATATCCAGCTGCACTTAGTGGGTGTACACTGTGCCAACATCCCCTCCACACAGACACAGCACGAGAAAGGGGCTATTTTTACTCCCCCAACCCCCAAACGAGGAACGGGTTTTCTACAGTATTTCAAGAGGATTTCCAGCGGGTTCTCTGATCCTTCTCTTGCTTTTCGTTGTTACCTGCTCCAGTGTGTGCGCGTGTGTATGCTTAGGGTTGGGGTACCGGTGGTGTGAAGTTGGGTCGGTGTGGCGATAGTGACGAGAAGGGACGCAACCAAATGTTTTAATTGCCGGGGGCCGGGCAGTTGTGTTGTGTTATGTAAGAAGCGGCTTAACCCGTTGGGGGCTGCCAGCTTAACAGAACCCCAGCGACTCTGCTCCCTGCCAAGAGCCATGTTATCGGGTTTGGGCCAGCGCCACACACACCCGGGTAGGCTTCCAGTGTCGCCCCCAGGTCGCCAAGCCGCCACAGCAGCAGGGACAGCGGAAGGCTGCCGCCTGCCCCTTGAAATCTAGCGGAAAGACACAGATAGAAAGACAAGGCTCCCCTTCCGCCTACATGGGCAGAGCCCGCTGCGTGTTCTAGTCCCAGTGAACCTCATTTCTCTTCGCCTCAAGCCAACATTCCATTCCTGAGATCTGCCTCCCTGGCCCGGCAGGAAGGGCGCAGAGGCTCCAGGAGGTGATGGGACGTAGCCAACGTAGACATTTATTCAGTTCTCTCGAATCCTGATACCCTTAGGGAGTCCGGGCCATTTGTAGATCAATGAGAAAACCGAAGCTGGAGTCAATAGGATTTGCGCCAATCAATCCTGTGGGAGAAGTTTGGGCAGCCCTGGGATGGGGGTGGGGATGCGGGGGGTGATATAGATTTTCCCATAATTTCTCTCATCTCTGCACTACGGCCGTATTTTCTCTTCAAATACCCCCCACCAAAAAAAAAAATCCCCACCTTCGTCTCTCAAATCCTTGTTGTCAGTCTAAGAAAACCTTTCTAGGCTCTCCTTGTCTTCTCTGGGTGAAAAAATAAATAAAGCAACAACCCCTCCCCCCACACACACACCCCAACACCTCCCCTCCCCATCCCCCGCTCTCTCGGGCAAAGCCGGCAGAGAGCCATCATCTCTGCAGGGGTCAGCCTTGGGCTGCCTCCCTGCACCAAGCTTTGTACCAGGGAGTCTGTCCTGATGCTTCCCGTTCCTCTCGCCTAGAGGATTTTCCATGTTATTCAGTGAGTGCTTGCTGGGGTTTGGGGGAGACAGTCATCGTCACTGACTCTCCCCCCAGCTGGTGGATGCAGAGAGAACTCCCAGACTGCAGCCCTACCCTCCTCCCCAAACTGGAACTTGGAGGCTTAGCAATTAACGCAGGGTTCTGCAGCAGGACTTCGCAAGGCTCTTAGTATTCAGGCTTAACTCTCAGAGCCTGCCTAGAAACTGAGTGCGGTTGTGTTCCATCGCAATTCAAATACCAGTAAAATGTTAGTCATTTGTGAGTGAATGAAAACATTTTCCTTACCGTCTGGTATGCTAGAGAAGTAATTGTCAAATGAGACACTGGCTAATATTGATGTCAAATGCCTAGAGAACACTGGCGTCCTGGGAGCGGGCTGCACTTCCCTCGCCTCTCGCCCCCCGCCCCCCGCTCGCTGCCCCCCAAGCAGGGCGGGCCACAGATGAACGACCCCGACTAAGGGATCCGGAAGGTTCGCATGGCCCACCCACGGGCGTTGTACACAGTCTCAGCCGGCAGGATGGAAGGAATGAAGGTAAGCGAGCACGCGACACTGCGTTGACTGGAGAGGCTGTCCTCCTTCCGAGCAAATTTCCATGCTAAGTGATCTCAAGCCAGTGTTTTCTAGTAAGAGCTTGAAAAAATAGTCTCTCCGGGCTGCTGCTTCCTAGAGATCTGACATCTTGAAAGTCCCGGGCAAAAATGGACTTTTTTTTCTGTTCCCAGGGAAGGAGCTATAGGACTAGTTTAGTATGTACAGTATCCCTCCCTGGCTTGGAAACTAAAAGCAAGACTATTTAAAGGCAAAGTGTTGTTGATTTTGGTTTCTTTGTTTTGTTTTGTTTTCTGTAATCCTTTCCCCATATATAACAACTTTCAACCTTAGTTCTCAAAGCACTTCACTTTTGCAAACCCAACATGAGGAAGCAATAATGATTCCTAGTTACATGGACCTAGAAAACAAGAGACGGACAGTTATTTACTCAGTCATGTCATGCAGCTCTACGAGAAAAGTCAACATTCCCAACACCTTTAAAACATACAGTTTCTACCTTTCATCTGGCAAAGAAAAAAAAAAAAGAGACTTTAAAAGTCTCTCTGGTTCCTTCCCTTTCCTTCTCTAAAACCATATTTTCTAAGAGTTTGTCTAGACCGTCTGGGTATCCACTTGGAAGATACGAGATTTCTTAGAACTAGAGGTTCAAAGGCTTCAAACGGTGACTCAGCTATTTATCCTTTTGAGTGGAATAAATGGAAAAATGCCACGTTCAAGTGCAGCAGGGTTTCATGGAGGCATATGTGGGAGACTTTTAACACCATACTTCCATTGTTGGGCTACATTTTGGAGCCTTTTATGGAAAGGGTGGGGGAAATACCTTACCCTTGATCAGAACCCTACAGAGATGAAATGAAAGCCAATAAATGCACGGGTCACTTTGCCTCCTGATGTATCACTGCAGATGTAGACACACACGCATATAGATATGTCGGATAGATGGGTGTGCATCTATAGTAATCATCACTACCATTCAGAGATCACCCACCACAGTAGGTGCACAGGCACAGAGCGAACTAAGGGCTTTACTAATATCATCTCATTTGATCCTCACAACAACCTTTGGGCATAAATGCAGTTATGATCCCCTATTTACAAATGAGTATACTAAGCCTGAGAAAAATCAAGTGACTTATCCAAGCTCATGCTACTAGCAAGTATATGAGGCTACATTTGAATGCAGATCTTCCTGACTCCAGGTACAGTGATAAATCCTACTGTGTCACCTAGGACAAATGCAGATATAAACAAAGACATACACACATTTCACTTAAGGTAGAGGTTCTTAATCCTTTCTTGGTGACATTGCACCCATAACAGTATGGTGGAACCTATAGAATCCTAAGGGGGGAAAATAAATGAATAAAATAAAATATAGTAGATTATAAAGGAAACAATGAAACAGAAATAGTTATATTTGTATGTTTATATAAAATGTGCATACACACATTATTTTAATGGGGAAGGGGCAGCTAGGAGACATAGTGTCCTGGAGCCAGGAAGACCAGAGTTCCAATCAGGCCTCATGTACTTCCTAGCTCTGTGACTCTGGGATAGTCACTTAACTTCTATTTGCTTTCATCCACTGCTGGAAGAAAATCTGGTATCCTTGCCAAGAAAACCCCATGGAGAGTATGGTCCACAGGGTCACAAAACGACAAATCCCACTGAATGACTGAACAACAAATATTCAGGAACCTTGTTTAAGAATATATACCTTAACTTAAAGCCCTTTTAAAATATTCTCCCTCTCTGTGAGAGGCTCTTTAATAGCATTGACCAAAAGCAATCCCTTGGCTTTAATTCAATTGAGCCTGCATTGATGACATATCTACTAGGAAACAGGCAGCTTGCCATGGTGAGCAGAGAAGAAGCTTGGGAGTCAGGCTTGGGCTCAAGTGCTGCCTCTGATGCCTCCTGGCTGTGGGGCTTTGGGAAAGGCAATCAACCCTTTGGCATCTTAGGCCACTCTCTAGGATGTGAAATTGAAGAGTGTGCCAATCTGCTTAGGTAGACTGAGTTTTCTGACCAGGATTTGCATGTACCATTGAAATTACAGGCTCCGTCTTCTTTATTTTACATGTGCCAGATACTGTGTTAATCACCCATGGTATACTAAAAGCAAAAACTGAAACCAAAACAAATAATTCCAGTCCTAAAAACACTCTTCCTCCTCTTCCTCCTCCCTCCATTTTATGTAGTGGACAACAGTAGCTATGTCATATACAATATACTAAGGGTAAATAAGATTTTTTTTTTTAAGTGTTGTTTGAATCAAGATCTATGATTTATTTTTAGCAGAATGAATTCATGCAGAGGAATTCCTACTGGTGTTACATATTACCACCTTCTATACAACTTAGAATCATAGAGTTATCTAGGACACTGAGAGGCTCAGAGATTTGCCCAGGGTCATGTGCACAGTATTTTTCAAAGATGAAATGTGAAGTCAAATCTTCCTAGTTTTGAGAAGTCTTCTCTAAACAAATGCTCACCATTACACATGTACAATTGTACCAAAATGATTTCATGGAGGAGGAGCTCTGATCACTAGGGAAAATCAAGCCTCATGTAGAAGATTGCATCTAAGTTGTGCTTAAGAATAAAAGGGATTGATTCTGTAGGTGGTGGTGAGGGAGGGAATTCCTTAAATGGTGAACCCCTTAGAAGAGCCCCTACTACCACCAACATGGAGCTGGAGGATAGAATGTTGGAAAAGAGGAAGAGCTAGATCAGGAGCTTATTTGGAAAGGGAAATAAGTTATTTGATTAAAAAAAAAAAGTTTCTAACACCATTAGTTGGTTTAGTTTACACCTGTGCTTTTCTTGAACTGGAATTTGGATAGCTAAGGGATATTGTAAAAGGAAATGTGATAAGGAAGCTTTCACTGGTATAATAACTAGGAGTTGCTCCCTTGATGTTTCTTTGACGGTAGAAATAAGATCATTATTACTGAAGGAATTAGAATTTAAATTCACATTTACTTTTTGATATGTGAATGATTGTACCCAATTTCATATTTCATATTATTAACTGTCTTGGCATGAGTAGTTTTGGGCAAGACAGGACCCAGTACCTAATAAAAAGAGCTAATGAGAGTACTTTGTAATTCCTGAAAAAGACAGTCAGGGAGCCCTTCTAAATATGACATGTGAATAATAGCTGTCTAACTTGGGCCATAATTGATTCTCAATTTGAATTAAACTGGCTTAGGGTTGGGGCACCTGGACAACTGAAAATTACTTATAGGCGGGGTTTGTTCAGACTGGAAGAGAACTAGATGAGTTCAGAAAATTAACAATTAGATTAAAAAAACCAAAACCCTTTCTTGTTTAGAGGACAACTCAAACGAACTGCTAGGATACTTTCTGAGGGGGAAAAATCCCAAAGTCCTTTTCGTCTTGTGGCTCTTCATTGAATGTTGTTGTGTAGTTTGGGATTAGAATGAAAGCCCTATGTGAAAGCCTCCCCTTCACAAAAGCATCACCAGCACCAACAGGCTTAGTGACAAATAATATGATAGTGTCCACATTGCCATGATCCTCTATGAAGGGAAACTAGCTAAAGAGGCAATACATCCAAGGGTTAAAGCATAATGAAAAACCCTGCTGGTGGTCTCTTAGAAGAGCTTAAAACAGACTGATCCCTGCATTGGAGTGGGTTTCTTTCAACATTTTCAATGCTATGATTCCAGAGATGGAAGGGGTTTTCTAAATTTTCTAGCCTAGTGGTTCTCAACCTTCCTAATGCTGCGACCCTTTAATATTTGTATGTGGGCACATCTGCATGTGGGCGGACACGCCTGGAGATGGAGAGGGGTGTGGTGTCTCGGTTCCTAAGACCATCGGAAATATGTGTTTTCCCATGGCTTTGGGCAACCCCTGTGACCCCTGTGAAAGGGTTGTTAGATCCCCAAAGAGGTCGTGACCCACAGGTTGAGAACCACTGTTCTAGCCCATCCTCTGTGCTAGCCCATCCTCTGTGCCATCAATGTAACCCTTATTTAATCTGACAAAAGAAGGTGTTCATCATAGGGAGTGATTGGTGACAGAATACTTCCCCTATATGAGGATTGCTAAAGGACATACCCATCTTTGTCTCACAAACACAGATGGGTTCTGATCAGTGCTCTTTTCAAATTTCACAGTATTCCCACAGAGGGGAATTTCTAAACTTCTGCATGAGTCTTTATCTAAAACAAATGAACAAACACTTGTTAAGCTCTTCCCTTCATTCAGAGAACCGTGCTAAGTGCTGGAGACAAATAGAAAAGTAAGAGAGTCCCTAGTGTCAAGGAGCTCATAGGAAAACAGAGGGGAATGACACACAAAGAAGTCTTAAGCTCCACATCAGATGGAAAGGTCCAGTGGTTCTTAGGGTGCAATGGCAAAAGAGACGGGAACGCATCTGCTCAAAGTAAATAGCATGGCGGGTCCACCATGGATGGCATCAGTGCCATTTCATTTTCTTCTTGGCGCTAGTGCTTCTGCCCTTCCTTCTGGCACATTTAACCAGCCCCTATTGAGCATTCGTTTGACCACAGCACCACAGACATAGGGGCTGATTCCTTTTTTCTTCTTGTCAATATTTACCCTCCCTTTTTCTGGAAGCACTTACAATGTCATAGGCAAGTATTCCAATGAATCCAACTTCTGAGTACAGTAAGCGTTCCCTACTAACTAGGGGGAAGGGAAGGGAGAATGACTTCTTGTGTGATCCTCAGTCCCTTAAAATCTTCTAAAGATGAATTATCCATTGTGTGAGGGGGTGTTCTCTGGTTATTTTACTGTTTGGTGAGGAAGAGTATGACACATGAGGCAATGGAGTGTTCTCCTCTTCTCTGGCTGTGCAGAGCACATGCTTTCGTCATGATAACTTTTATGACACTTCACCACCCAAGTCAGTTGTCATGGATAACATGTTTCAGCCTACTGACCCCCTCTTTGTCCCCCCATGTACATGGCCCTCTGGGTCACTGGGAATGTGAGTATTCAGAGAAGCTGCACGCCATGATTTCAGGCCTTCTTACACATGGCTTCTGTCCATGCACTCTCTAATTTAGACTTATTGTTCCTCACATGTGACGTATGATTGTCCATGGCCAAATAGTGAGTGGAAGCTGGTGGAACCCTGAACCTGGAGTCCAAAAGACCTCAGTTCAAAACCAGATGATGATTTATAAGCTGTGTGACCCTGGGTAAATCACCTAACCTCTGTCTGCCTCAGGATCTTTAACTAAAAAATGGACATAATAATAGTACCTACTTGAAGGGTTGTTGTGAAGAGTAAATAATATAATATATGTAAAGCTCTTAGTTTCTGTCACATAGTAGGTGGTGCATAAATGCTTATTCTCTTCCTTTTTCTCTGTCTTTTAGAATCCATAGTTCCCTTCAAGACTCATGTAAAACACCCCCTTTTCTGAAACCTTGCCAGGTAATGTTGGCTGCTGCTAACATGCCCTCCAATACTACCTTCCAACTTCTCTCTATCCTGTGTACCAATTTGGGTACATGGCATCTCTCATGAAGTGTAAGCTCCTTGAGGGCAGATCCACAGCCCTTTATGTCTTATTTTCAAAATTATATTCCAGTGGTGAGCAGAGTGCCTAACACTTACTAAAGACTTAAATAGTAGAAATAGGATTTATGTAGGGTTTTACTGTTTGAAGAACCGTTTACAGGGGTTATCCTGATTTATTCTCAGCACCACTGCCCCCTTCCACCACAAGAGGTAGATGCTCTTAGTGTACAAATGAGTTAATTCAGGATAAAAAACATTCAATGTGTTGTTGTTCTGATCTTTCAGTTAAATCGACTCTTCATGACCCCATCTGGGGTTTTCTTGGCAAAGATACTGGAGTGCTTTGCCATTTTTTTTCTCCATTCAATGACTTACCCAGAGTCATACAGCAAATAAAAGTCTGAGATTGAACTTCAGTGAAGGTCTTCTTGACTCCAGAGCCACAGCTCACTCCAGCATATAAGTTAGCTGAGTGATTGACTATTGATTTTTCTTTTTACTTTTACTTTATGATTCAATGAACCCATAATATGATTCATCTGAGTATTTCCTCTGATGGCTGCAGACTATACAAAACCCAAATGTTTCCATTTTAGGATCTAAGAAGCAGAGATGAATGAAATCTTAGAGGTATCTAAAGGCCACAACCCTAATTTTATACATTAAGAAACTGATACCCAGAGAGGTTAAGTGTGTTTCCCAGAATGACACAGCCCTTTCTGACTCTATGTCTGGGATTATATTTCTCACACCCTGATGTGTCTTGTCCATTTATTTACATCAGCTCTTCCTATGGAGGCCACCCTCAAGGTTTGTTAGCTGAATTCCTGTAGATCTGTTAACATCCTTTATTTATGTCTATATCAATTGACCTGTCCTTCTACTACTTCTTAGTTTTCCTACCGCTTTAGAGCACCTCTTTTTAGACATATATCTACTGGATGATGTTTTTTTGGGGGGTGAAATATTCATTTACAAATAATATCTTACAATCTGATTACTTTTACCATTCAGGTTTATTGGAAGAAGAGATGAGAATTATGTTAGGGAGGAGCTGAAAAGCATTGAGAGCAAGGTACAATTTCCCAAAAGCAATTCACCTAGTTTTCTTCTTTCAGTTCAGTTGTGGGTCTGACACATGGCTCATCATTAGTGTCTATCTAAGAGATGGGTACTGATAGAGCATCTCAATGGACTACCTATGAGACAGCATGTCTTAATATGGATAAGAGGCATTCTTCATCTAATTGGAATGTTTTCTGTCCCATGAGGCTTATTAGGCTGAACTCTCTTGTGTAGAATGAATCTCTATTTTGTAAAATCTGTTTTAGTCTAGGACATCAACAAACAAGAGACCTTCGCCACTGATGGGAGGAATGAGGTGCATAACCATTAAAATGGATAACTCTACTTTGATATATTTTATTTCATTGGAAATGATTTATATTTTATTTTATGCAATTAAAAGTATTATTCTGAAGAGTCCAATGTCTTGCCCTGACTGCCACAATGGTCTAACATAAACACACACACACAAACACAGACACACACACACACACACACACACATACACAGCCTTCCACCATTGACTAATGTAAAGCTCTCTTTTCTTGTCTGAGTTGATACTGATAAAAGGACTGTTAAGAAATTTTCTTTATGGCGGTGAAATTTGTTCTGTTTTTAGCACAAAGAAGGATGATTCTCTTCTGAGGTGATACTTTAAGGTGAGATTTCTACTCCTGATCAAATATTTCTCTTATAAGCATCAAGAAGGCACAGTATGATCTTGCATTCTCTATATGTATATACATATGCATATAATTTTTTAAAAATGTTTATTATGTTCCCAGTACTATGCTAAGGACTTTACAAACATCTCATTTAATCCTTTGTTTTTCTTTTTTGGTCATGTCTGCCTCTTTGTAACTCCATTTGGGATTTTCTTGGCAAATATACAGGATTGGCCTGACATTTCCTTCTCTAGCTTATTTCACATGTGAGGAAACATTCCTAAAAGGTGCATGCTATCATTCTTTTTGTACAGTTGAAGAAACTGAGACAAACAGAGATTAAGTGACTTATCTAGGGTCACACAAATAGCCAGCATCTGAGGCTAGTCATCTTCCTGACTCCAAGTCTAGCTCTCTCTTCACTGTGCCACCTTGCTACATTGTATATGTGTGTAGATAAATATGTTAATGTGTTTTCTACAAAGTAACTTCAAGAAAGAGAGTTCTATTTTCTGGGGGGGATAAAGTATGTCATGTAAACATACATATATCATACATACTTCTGCATATGTGTTCGTACATACGATGCATATTGTATCCTCTCCCTATCTTTAGGGCGTCATGGACCCTTAGGAAATCTGGCAAAGCCAAAGAAACCCTACATATTATCACCTACACTTACAAGGGGAGTATAAATTTTCAGCTAGAAGTTACTAAAAACAAAGATGAACTTTAATCCCATTCGAGTTCTCAGCTCCAGTGGAATCTCTACATAGACCTGACCCACATCCCCTAGGTAATATTCCTTACCAAGGAATGGAAGATCCTTGAGGTCAGGGACTGATATTTTCATGTTTGTATACATATCACCTTACATACTTTCTGCATGTGGTATGAGTTTTCTAACTATGTATTAAACTGAATTTATCTGACTATTCTCTTGTAGAAAATCAATTAGTGGTCCATGGATGTAGGTGGATATGACTAAAAGATATGCAGGACACAATGAACATGATGAATGTAGAGAAAGACAAGGAGACAAAGGTACTGACACAAAGTGAATTAAATAGAACCAGGAAAATGATACATATGATCACTTGAAAAATGAAAGTAGAAAGAATAACAAGAACAAATTAAAACAGTATCATCCAGTGACATTGAGCAAGCTTCCTTCCAGAGAACAGACCTGGAAATCGACCTCCCTCCTTCCCTGGCAGATGAGGGGCATTAATGGGCTGGGCCATTCTGTGAAATGGCGGACGTGGCTGCTATGCTTGTCAGTTTGTTGAACAGTTCCCCTCACTTCTTTTTTTTTTTTTTTCTTTCTTAATAATAAGTAGTTCTCTGAGATTGGGAAGATCAAATAATTGAGAGTTGGGGAGGATTACATATAAGGGTAAAGCATCTAGGTAGTTCAGTGGATACAGTGTCAGGCCTAGACAGGCAAATGAATCTTGCTGAGTTCAAACACAGGCCTCAGATACTCACTAGCTGTGTGATTCTGGGTAAGTCACTTAACCCTATTTGCCCTAAATTCCTTATTTGTAAAATGAATTGGAGAAGGAAATGACAAACCACTGCAGTATCCTTGACAAAGAAACTCCCCAAATAAAGTCATAATGAGTTAGATATGACTGAAAACCACTGAACACACACACAAATATGGGGAAATGGACACCAGCTGTGATTTCACAGCTTCAAGGAAATCTCAGTTGACTTAAATGCCTTTCCTGAATCTAAAATATGCAGTCTTAGAGGACTCCCTACAGCACAGATGAATTCTATGTCACGAGCAAGAAGGAAGCACAGAAGCCATGTCATCTCACTATTCTCAATTTACAGATGAAGAAACTGAGTCCAAGGGAAGGTTAATGATTTCCAAAGTGTGCCACAGGTAGTGGGTATCAGAAGCAGGATCAGAACCCAGTACTTTTGACTCCAGATACTTTTCATTGAAGTATATTGTTTCCCAGTAGTCCCACAGTAAGTGTTGGGGCTTGAATCTTGCTCTTCCTAACTCTGAGGATAGCATTGTATATATTGGAATCCACAAGCACACATGTGGGCACACACACACACACACACACATACACACACAAAAGTATTAAAAACATTATTTGTGAAAACCCCCCTGGTTCCTTTTCATGTTCAGAGGTAGGTGGCAGAGTGGATTGAGCACTGGACATGGAGTCAGGAAGACTTTTCTTCAAATCTGGATTCAGACTGGCTTTGTGATCCTGGGAAAATCATTTAACTTTCTGTCTGCTTCTGACTCAGGTTTCTTATCAATAAAATGGGAATAATAATAACTCCAGCCTCCCAGACTTATATTAAGGATGAAATGAGACCTTTTTTTTTTTTTTAAGTATTTGGAAGTGTTAAAAGTTCTATATGAATCTAGCTTTAAATGGTTTTGTCTTTATCATAGACAACTTGTGTTATTTATGAAATTTATGTTATCCACCTATGTAGGGGGCAAATAGGTAATGCAGTGGATAGAGCACAAAGTTGGAAAACAGGAAGAACTCATCTTCCTGAATTCAAATCCACCTTCAGAAACTTACTAGCTGTGTGATCCTGGGCAAGTCACTAAACCCTGTTTGCCTCAGTTTCCACATCCATAAAATAAGCTGGATAAGGAAATGGCAAACCACTCTAGTATCTTTGCCAAGAAAACCCCAAATGGGGTCATGATGAGTTGGAGACAACTGAAAAACCACTGACCACCAACAAAAATTATCTCTATAGACCTTTCTTAAAATGGTGTTAGAGAAAAGAGAAAGAAAAACAAGGAAGAAATGATAAAATCCCCCTGATCAGTAGTAACATAATCCATGATTTTTTTTAAGGGTTCAGTATCATTCCTTTTTTTAATTTATTTCTTGAAAATGAATCCTTATAACCTGAAAAAATGTGGCACATTCAGCTTGGATTTCCATGATTTATACAGTCAGACAGTGAGTGAATAAGCATTGATTAATGCCAATACATACTTAATAGGTTGGTACTGTATGTTGGTATCAAGAATGCATGTGATTAGAGGCATGGACAAGAGAACAGATTAAAGTGGAATGAGAAGGAGCCCCAGCCAGCAGACTCACCCAACTTAAAGGTGATTCATAGCTGTCTCACTTCAGGACAGAGCTGGGTAACAGAAAGCACAGGGCCCTCAGCAGAGACAGCAGCTTCTCCTGGGGCTATCAGCCCACAGCCTGAAATTTAAAGATCACCTACATGAATTTCCAGAAGCCAAGATGGCAGAGTAAACCCTGACTGCTGCAATTCTCCCTCCCCGACCCAGAAAAACCACAGATAAATGTCCCACCCAGAGAAAAATCCTGAAATAGGGGAAATAGCCTCAGGCTTAGGAGTCCTTGAGAAAGGGTATAACTGAGGCAGTAAGGAGTCTGAAGTGAAGGGCAGGAGGGGTCCCAAACAGCCCCACCTCAGCTTACCAGCAGGAATTCCCAAAGCCCAGGGTGCTGAAGCCAGCAAGCTCTAACAACACAAGCCCAGGTGGGCCTTAGCACACCAGGGGAATCTGCAGACACCAGCTCTGTTGGCTGCCAGGGCT
Organism: Pseudochirops corinnae; assembly: GCA_028646515.1. Taxonomy (NCBI): domain Eukaryota; kingdom Metazoa; phylum Chordata; class Mammalia; order Diprotodontia; family Pseudocheiridae; genus Pseudochirops; species Pseudochirops corinnae. The sequence goes on from CM053586.1 coordinate 359,385,836, forward strand.
GAGCCTGCCTGAGCTATAGCCCAGGGGCATAAAGGCAAAAATCTGAAGTAGCCATAATGCTACAATATACTGTTTACAAGAAACACATTTGAAACAAGGGGATACACACAAGGTAAGGGTAAAAGGCTGGAGAAAAATAAATTATGTTTCAGCTAAAGTAAAAAAGGCAGAGGTAGCAATCCTTATCTCAGATAAAGCAAAAACAAATATAGATCTAATTAAAAGAGATAAGGAAAGAAACTATATCCTGCTAAAAGGCACCATCTAGAATGAAGAAAAATCATTACTTAACATACATGCACCAAGTGGTATAGCATGCAGATTCCTAGATGAGAAGTCAAGGGAATTAGAGGAAGAAATAGATAACAAAATTATACTAGTGGGTGACCTTAATCTTCCCCTCTCTGAACTTGATAAATCTAACCTCAAAATAATAAGTTAAAAGAAAGAAGTTAAGGAGGCAAATAAAGTTTTAGAGAGGCTAGAAATGATAGGTCTCTGGAGAAAACTGAAATGGGGTAAAAAGGAATACACTTTCTTCTCAGTAGCACATGGCACATACACAAAAATTGACCTTGTACTAGGGCATAAAAACCTCACAATTCAGTGAAGAAAGCAGAAATAGTAAATGCATCATTCTCAGATCATGATGCAGTAAAAATCATATTCAATAAAGGACCATGGAAGGATAGACTAAAAACTAATTGGAAACTAAATAATTTAATCCTAAAGAATGAGTGGGTTAAACAAGAAATTATAGAAACAATCAGTAACTTCATTGAAGAGAATGACAATAATGAGACAACATACCAAAACTTGTGGGATGCAGTAAAGGAAGTTCTTAGGGGAAGGTTTATATCCCTGAATGCATATATAAATAAAATAGAGAAAATGGAGGTCAATGAACTGGGCATGCAGTTGAAAAAGCTAGGAAAAGAACAACTTGAAAATCCGCAATTAAATACTAAATCAAAAAAAAAAAATGAAAACCAAAGGAGA
>CM053586.1:359386934-359400721 GCA_028646515.1 Pseudochirops corinnae
ATATTAAAAAAAAAAATAAGTTGCCCAGATTAACTGAAGTGAAAGTAAATTACTTAAATAAACCCAACTCAGAAAAAGAAATCAAACAAGCCATCAGCAAATTCCCTAGGAAAAATTTTTGAGGGCCAGATGGATTTACTAGCAAATTCTATCAAACATTTAAAGAACAACTGATGCTAATATTCTACAAACTATTTTGGAAAATTAGTGAAGAAGGAGTCCTGCCAAATTCTTTTTATGACACAAATATGGTACTGATAACTAAATCAGGAAGAGACAAAACAGAGAAAGAAAATTATTGACCAATTTCCCTCATGAACATAGATGCAAAAATTTAAAATAAAATATTAGCAAAAAAACTACAGCAACTTATCACAAGAATAATACATTTAGATCAGTGTATCAGCAAGCACTCTAGCATACCCAGCATAGCTGCTAGCACAGGTTCTTAGATCTGCTTTTCTAAAGGAAAGCAACTCAAAATGGGTTAGCAATCTTCCTTTAATCAATCAAACAAATATCATTTACCTAGTTCAGGGGAAAAGTCAGCACCCTGAACTTCAGAGAATACAAAAACAAGTTATAAACAGAAGCTACAATCAGAAAAAGAAACATATCAGCAAAATGGGCTTCCAACCATCTGAACATTACATCCATATCTAGTCAGTTACCAGAGAGGAAAGCACCAACATCTGGCTTTTTCAAAGCCGGGGGGCTCAACAGCTTCCCAGAGTCTCATCTGGCCAAATCACACAACTCTTCTCAAAGTGAGCTCCAAAGCAAAACCTCACATCAAGGCGTATATGTAGCCTTCCCCTGGCTCAGAGAATGTCACAGCCCTCTTGACCCACTGCCCAGTCACAAAGCTACAAGGCATGGGCATTCCCAAAAAACAAGCCTCCTGCCACAGGCTCCCCGTGACCACATTCAGCCTATTAAGGGGCAGAGTATACTTTCAAATCTGGGAAGGTTCTCAGAGTCATGTAGCCACTTTAGTAAAGGGCCTAGGGGCAGGGAAGATCTTCAGATTCCCAAAACAATCAGGTAGGATTTTTTCCAGGAATGCAAGGATGGTTCAATGTTAGAAAAACCATCAGTATAATTGATCACATCAATAATAAAGCTAGCAGAATCTGTATAATTGTTTCAGTAGATGCAGAAAATGCTTTTGACAAAATACAACATTCATTCCTATTAAAAACACTAGAAATTATAGGAATAAATGGATTATTCTTTAAAATAATAGGTAGCATCTATTTAAAGCCATCAGCAAGTATAATATGTAATGGGGATAAGCAAGAAGCATTTCCAATAAGATCAGGGGTGAAACAAGGATGTCCCCTACCACCCCTCTCATTCGATCTGCTACGAGAAATGTTAGCAGTAGCAATTATGGAAGAAAAAGAAATCAAAGGAATCAAATTAGGCCAAGAAGAGACTAAGCTATCACTCTTTGCAGATGCTATGATGATATTCTTAGATAATCTTAGAGAATCAAGTAAAATACTACTTGAGACAATAAATCAATTTGGCAAAGTTGCAGGATATAAAATAAACCCACATAAATTCTCAGCATTCCTATGTATTTCTAACAAAATCCAACAGCAAGAGATAAGAAGAGAAATCCCATTTAAAGTTACTATGAACATTATAAAATATTTATGAATCTACATGCCAAAACAAACTTAGGACCTATGTGAACAAAACAGGAAAACATTTCTCACACAAATAAAGTCAAATCTAACTAATCGGAAAAAACAAACAAACAAAAAAACAAAAAACAAAAAAAAAACCCAAAAAACCATTTATTGCTCACAGTTGGGTTGAGCTAATATAATGAAAATGACAATTTTACCTATATTAAATTACATATTTAATGACATATGAATCCATCTACCAAAAAAAATTACTTTATACAGCTAGAAAAAATAATAACAACATTCATCAGAAGAACAAAAAGTCTGGAATATCAAGGGAATTAATGAAAATAAATGATAGGGAAGGTGGTCTAGCCATAACAGATTTTAAACTGTATTACAAAGCAGCAGTAATCAAAACTCCTTGGTATTGGTTGAGGAATAGAGTATGGGTCAATGGAATAGATTGTGTATATGAGACTCAGCAGTGAATGACTCTAGCAATCTACTGTTTGAAAAACACAAAAACACCCGTTTTGGGGATAAGAACTCAGTATTTGACAAAAACTGCTTGGAAAACTGGAATATAGTATGGCAGAAACTGGGCATAGACCATTATCTAACACCATATATCTAAATCAATTCTAAATGGGTGCATGATCTAGGTATAAAGGCTGATACTGTAAGCAATCTGGGAATGCAAGCAATAGTTTACCTGTCAGATTTAAGGAGAAGAGAAGACTTTGTGACCAAACAAGAATTAGAGAGCATTATAAAATGCAAAATGGAAAATTTTGATTACATTTAATTGAAAAGTTTCTGTACAAACAAAGGCAATATAACCAAGCTTAAGAGGGAAGTGGAAAATTGGGAAAGAATTTTTATCACCAGTGTCTCTCATAAAGGCCTTCTTTTTAAAATATATAAAGAATTGAGTCATATCTATAAGAATACAAGTCATTCCCCAGTTGATAAATGGTCAAATGATATGGACAGGCAATTTTCAGAAGAAGAAATGAAAGATATCTATAAGCATATGAAAAAGTGCTCTAAATCAATATTGATTAGAGAAATGCAAATCAAAACAACTCTGAGCTACTCCATCTCACCAGTCACATTGGTTAAGATGACAAAACAGGAAAATGATAAATGCTGGAGAAGATGTGGAAAAATTGGAACACTAATGCATTGTTGGTGGAGTTGTGATTCAACCATTTTGGAGAGCAATCTAGAACTATGCAGAAAGGGCTATAAATAAGTGCATACGCTTGTATCCAGAAATATCACTTTTAGGGTTGTATTCCAAAGAGATCACAGAAGTGGGAGGAAGATCCCTATGTACAAAAATATTTATAACAGTTCCTTTTATGCTGGCAAAGAATTGGAAATTAAGGGGATGCCCATCAATTGGGGAATTGCTAAACAAGTTATGGTATATGAATGTAATGGAATACTATTGTGTTATAAGAAACAAGGAGCAGACAGACTTAATCTTTACCTGGAGAGGCTTATAAAAACTGATGCTAAGTGAGAAGAGCAGAACCAGGAGAATTTGTACACAATTTCAGGCATAGCACATGTGTGATGACCAACTTTGAGAATCTGGACTCTTCTCAGCAATGCAGGGTTATGAGATACCTCCCAAAGACTCATGATGGAGAGGGATGTCTACATTCAGAGAAAGAACAGGAAAGAACAGAGTTTGAATACAGATTGAGGAAAACTACCTACTCGCTTTCTTTTACTTTTTTGTTTTTGTTTCCTCTTTCCTATTGTTCATTCCATCTGTTAAAATACTTCTTTATGATCTGACTAATATCTAATGTGAAAGTATTTGCAATCCTATATTTCATTGCATGCCGTCATTGGAGGGTGGGGAAGGGGGGAGGAGAAAATTTGAAATTCAAGGGATTGTGGAACTAAACCTTGTAAACTAAAAGTAAGCAAATTAATAAAGAAAATAATATTTTTTTTTTTAAAAAGAATGCATGTGATTATTTTAGTGGGCATCTTGGAAAACCCATGAAGAATAATAAAGACCAAATTGTGCTCAATTTAGTGTGACTTCCTTCTACTTTGCCAGTGATGGTGGTATAGTGGTAGAAAAAAGGCGTGTTAAATACTCCATCCACCATTCTTGAGACCATCTGTAAGTACTAATTCAACTGTATCTATTCTAAATGTGAAAAATGTGACTAATGAGCAACAAACTGATATGCATCTCAGGGCATAAAAATATTTCACAAAAAGAAATTGTTGATTTTGTGATTTTGTAACTTGTCTTCTCTGGCATACACACATGTATGTATGTATATGTGTATATATGTATATGTATGTACATATGTATGTATGTATGTATGTATGTATGTATGTTCCTCTTCCCCAAATAAGCATTCGATTTCAAAAATAATTTTATTCACAGCTTCATGATCACAACTGACAGGTACAATGTTTCCCTGATTTCATAGTCAAACTGAAATAAATAAATGAATTAAATTTTCATTTTTCATACACATTATTTACCTAGTAGATTCATTTTTTTATACTTACTGTGACATCTGTATATATACTACTCATAGTTGATACCCTAAAGAGATGGTGATAATTTCCATATTCTTCCAAAGTAAAATATTTTGATAATATACTCAGATTTACTTTATTCAGTAGAAAGCTAACTGAATTTGGAATCAGAATTTGTTTCATTTAATTTTCCTGAATAATATTTGCTACATTTGTAATTGTGGATAACTCACGTAACTTTCAGGAAAATCAATTTCCTCTTTTTTAAAATAGGGGAAGAAGACTAGATGGCCTCTGAGGTTGCTTTCAGCTCTAGAATTTTGGTCCTGTCTATTAACTTCCTTTCCTCAAATGTATCTATTAAGATTACTGCTACTACCCTAAACACAGCAAACATTTATTTAGCAGTTTCAGTTTGAAAAATAAAATATTTGCAACACTTTCTTAAGCATATTGGTATTCCCATTTTTCAGAAGAGGAAATCCAGACACTGAAAAGTAGTTTCTTTGCAAGGATTCAAACTCATTCCTCTTGACTCCAAGTCAAGAGTCTTCCTTCCATTTTGCCGTGCTGTTTTATAGTTGTTTATTTTGTGGAAGTTATATTGAACTCGAAAGACTTCATTAAGCATCTACCATGTTCAAGACATTGTGCTAGGTGCCAGTGACACAAAGAATGATGATTTTAATAAAAAGCCACTGTCCCCATAGAGATTTCATTGCCATGGAGTACAGCAATACAACACTTACGTAATAATATTTCATACATGGAAGGGTAGCAGCTCACCCAGAAAATAATACCACTTAAATTAAGTGGTACAATGCCATACTCTGGCATATTAACCAGGTAATAATACACCTTGATTGTTCTGATAGAAATGAATAAGTACTGTGTATCTCCTAAGGTGCGAAAAGCAGTCCATTCAAATTATTCACAGACCAGATACACTGAGGAAAACAGATTCAAAAATGTACAAAGATGTCAGCAGAAAAACTAAATCAAAAGAAAGAAGGGTGATTCCAAGGAAAGGATTTCCAAGAAATGGAAAGTACCACTTTGCTATGTGTGCTCTTCAAATCTGAATCTATCTTCCCTTGATGGCAGTCATCAGCCTCTGTGTATAGTAGGGCTGGAGTGCGTCACAGATTTAGGAAGTTAGTTTTTTGCTAACTTTACTGCCATAATAACTAGATATCAACTGATAGTCATACGGGGACACACATGTCGGGGCTCATTTGATTTAGCATCTGAAAGATACCACTTAATACACCTAGAAAACTAGAACTGGGAGGGAACCATTAGAAGCTGACCTATGGAGACCCAGATTGCTAGCGTGAGTGGGAATTGGGAGATTGCTTTCAGAGCACACCCTACACTATGCTGACTCAGTAACAAGGGTATCAATAACAACATAGCATTATTCTATAGACTTAGAGATGGAAAGGTCACGAGAGGCTTACTAGTCCAATGACTTGTTTTGTAGGCAGGAGACTGTGCCCCAGAGTGAGAAACATGAGTTGCCATGTAGCAATTAGATGAGCCAAGATTCAAACTCAAGTCATTTTATCTTCAAACCATCTCTCTTCCTACTGTATTACATTATTCAATGGGTTTAAAGATCAAGAGGGGCCAACAGTGTGATAGAGCAGCCAAAACAGATACCATGGTCATGGCCTGCAAAAACAGCAGTGGTATTTAAAGAGAGGGGAATGTGTTAGTGGGATTCTGAGTTAGTACAACTGCTGTCATCTGCCATGGTCAGATCATGTGAGGACTCCTGCCTTTAGTATCAGTTCCTGACATGCAGCATTTCAGGAAGCATGTTGATAAAAACCAGCATGCATAGGATGAGAGGAAGATTTGAATCTGTCCAAAAAAGAAGAGCAAGTGAAGGCACCATGGATACTAATCCTATATCCTGATAAAGCAAAAAGAAACCTAGTTTGTGTGAAATAACACCTAGGTATGAGTGCTTACTTCTACACATCTTAGGTGTATGGACCAAGGCAAAAAACACTCAACTTCTTCTTTTGTTCATTTTCCATTTATTACTAATTAATTTATTTTTAGTTTTCAAAATTCACTTCCACAAGATTTTGAGTTTCAAATTTGCTTCCCATCTTCTACTTTTCCCAGCCCAAGACAGCATGCATTCTGACAACCCTTTCCCCCAATCCTCCCTCTCTTCTATCACTACCCCCTTCTCTTGTCCCCTTCCGTTCTATTTTCCTGTAGGGCAAGATAGATGTCTATACCCCATTGTCTGTTTATCTTATTTCCCAGTTGAATGTAAAAACAATTTTTAACATTTTAAAACTTTGAGTTCAAAATTATCTTCCTTCCTCTCTCTCCACCCACCTTCATTGTGAAGGCATGCAATTCGATATAGATTATATAGGTGTAATTGTGCAAAAGACTTCCATAATAGTCATATGGTGAAAGATGATATTCCCCTCTATCCTATCCTGCTCCCCATTTATTCTATTCTTTCCTTTGATTCTATCCCTCGTCAACAGTGTTTGCTTCTGACAACCTTCTCTTCCCATTTGCCTTCCAGTTTATCATCCTCGCCTCCCCGTCTCCCCCATACATACACACACCTCTCATCCCTTTCCCCCTTACTTTCCTATTGAGTAAAATAGACTTTCATATCCAATTGAGTGCATGTTATTCTCTTAAGCCAGATCCAACGAGAGTGAGGTTCACTCCTTCTCCTCTTCCTCTTCCCCTCCATTATAAAATAATTTTCCTGCCTGTTTTGTGTGAGATAATGTACTCCATTCTACCTTTCCCTTTTTCCTTCTCCCAGTACATTTCTCTCTCACCTCTTAATTTTATCTTTTAAATAACATCCCTTCATATTCAATTCACCCTATGCCTGCCTCCCCAATCCCCTCTCCAACTTTTCCTCCCCCCTCTCTCTGTATAAAGATGGATATATTATATATAATACCACATATATAATTATCATATGTATATATGTATGCATGTGTAATTGTGTATATAGATATATATAGATGTATATGTATGTATGTGTGTGTGTGTGTGTGTGTGTGTGTGTGTGTACACATAAACATACACACATCTTGTAGTCTGGTATTTGAAAGTCAAATTTTTTATTTGGCTGTTTTTTTTTTCATCAAGAAAGTCCTCTATTTCTTTGAATTTCCATTTCCTCCCTAAAGGATTATACAGTTTTGCTGGGTAGTTGATTCTTGCTTTTAATCCTAGCTCCTTTGACCTCTAGAATATCATATTCCAAGCCCTACAGTCCCTTAATGTAGAAGCTGCTAGATTTTATATTACCATGATTGTATTTGCACAATACGTGTATTGTTTCTTTCTGGCTACTTACAGTATTTTCTCCTTGAACTGGAAGCTCTGGAATTTGATTAGAGTATTCTTAGGAGTTTTCCCCTTGGGATCTCTTTCAGGAGGTGATTGGGGGATTCTTTTAATTTCTATTTCTCCTCTGGTTCTATAATATCAGGGCAGTTTTCCTTGATAATTTATTTGAAGTTGATGTCTAGACTTTTTTTTTTTTTAATTTTGATTGTGACTTTCATGTAGTCCAATAATTTTTAAATTGTCTCCTGGATCTTCTTTCCAGTTCAGTTGTTTTTTTCTATAAAATATTTCACATTATATTGTATTTTTTCTCATTCTTTTGGTTTTATTTTATAACTTCTTGATTTCTCATAAAGTCATTAGCTTCCATTTACTCCATTCTAATTTTTAAAAAAATTGTCTTCTTCAGTGAGCTTTTGTACCTCCTTTTCCATTTGGCCAATTCTCATTTTTAAGGCATTCTTCCCCCCATTTGCTTTTTGGACCTCTTTAGCCATTTGGGTTAGTTTATTTTTTGAGTTATTATTTCCTTCAGCATTTTTGGAGGTTTCCTTCAGCAAACTATTCACCCATTTTTCATGATTTTTTTGCATCATTCTCATTTCTCTTCCCATTTTTTTCTCTTTTTCCCTTAATTCATTTTCAAAATCATTTTTGAACTCTTCAATGATGTGTGACCAATTCATATTTTTCTTGGAGGTTTTGAATATAGGAACTTTGACTTTGTAATCTTCTGGTTGTATGTTTTATTCTTCTTTGTTACCAAAGCTAGATTCTATAGTTTGATTCTACCACCACCTCCCACACCAATATTTGGTCATTTTCCCAGCCACTTACTGGACATTTTATCTCATTGTTAAGGTAGGACCCTGCTTCCAGTGCAGAGAGTGTACTGTCCCAAAATTCAGGGGTTTTCACAGCTGTTTTCAGAAACATTTCTAGGGACCTGTTAATTTTCAGTTCTTCCAAGGTTGTATGATCAAAGGAGAGGTGTTTACTTCTCTCCTGGTCTCTGCTCTGGTCTGTGGATGACCACAACCATTCTTTTCTACCTTGGAATTGTGTGGTGGATTCCTTCTCCATTATCAACACAAGGTCCACCTTGCCAGAACACCTCCTTGCCCCAGGGCTGCCACCCAGGATTGCACTCCATATAAAAACACAGGAAAGCAAGAGAATCCTGCCTCAGCCCCAAAAAAGATCTTCCTGCCATCCCTCTCTGATCAGCACTTTGATCCCCCTGCCATCTGTGGGCTGAGAGTTCCAGAAGGAGCTGCTCCTGCAGCCACTGACAACACCCGGAATCTTGTGCTGGACCATGTTCCTCTTTCATACAAGTCTGCTACAGCTTTTGTACTGACCTTCTAAGTTGTCCTTGGCATTTATGGGTTGAGCAATCTGTAAACCATCACAGCTGCCAGTGATTTAGTCCCCTGGGGCTTGCTGTAGGTTTTCTAGGGCCTAGTCTATGCTGGTGCAACCCACACAGGACTGTGCCTTTTCCTCAGCCTGGTGCAACAGACATTTCCTGTTAACCTCCCAGGTTGTCTCTGGGCTAGAAATTTGCTTCACTCTGTTATTTTGTGGGTTCTGCTGCTCTACAATTTGTTTACAGCAGCAGTTCTCAACCTGTGGGGCGCAAGCCCTTTGGGGAGTCACAGGGGTCACAGGGGTTGCTTAAGACCATGGGAAAACATGTATTTCCCATGGTCTTGGGAACTGAGACACCTCTTCTCTATCTGTATCCAGGCAGGTCCACCCACATGCAGATATGCCTACATGCAGATACGCTCACATACAAATATTAAAGGGTTGCGCCATTAGGAAGGTTGAAATCCACTGGGTTAGAGTCATTTGTACAGGTATTTTTACTGGGTTTGTGGGAGTGCTCAACCAAGTCCCTGTTTTTACTCCCCTATCTTGAGTCTGCCTCAACACTCAACTTCTTTGAGAAGAAAACCTCCTTTTCATTCTAGGAGGATTTTTACGTATGTATAACCCACCTGGATGCAGTTGTGGGTAATCTCATAACAAATCACTCTATTAGTGAATATTTTTCTTATTATTAATGAGTCACTTCTATATAGTAGAAAATATTGAGATCTTCAGTTACCTTAGAAGTAATAGGGACTTTGTTATTGTAGAATTGTGTCAGTCATGTTTGACTCTTTATGGCCCTACTTTTGGATATTCTTGGCAAAGGCAGTAGAGTGATTTGCCATTTCCTTCTCCAGATAAATTTGCTGATGAAGAACTGAGGCAAGCACCACTGAATGATTTAGGGTCACGTGATTAGGAATTACCTGAGGCCAGATTTGAAGTCATGAATAAAAGTCTTCCTGATTCCAAACCCCATGCTCTATCTGGTGCTTTCCATATCTGCTGCTATAATAGGGATGTCCTTCTGTTATTCTCAATCTCCAAAGGTGAATGTTTCTTTTTTAACAATAAATCCAAGTGAGGCCAACAAACATCTAAATTGGAAAGCTTTGTAAGTGAGCTTTTCTTTTCCAGATTGAATGATTCTGTGTCCACTTCCTAGTAACAGCCCTTATGGAACTATGTCCTTGAATTCCATTGGGCTATGGCATCCCTATAGCACAAATATGTTGAAAACCTGCCTGGAAATCCATGGTCAGAGCAGATGTTATGACAAATACATTTCAAAAATAGGTAAGAATCTTCATTTCATTCAATGACTATCTTCTAGCAATGGTTGGAATTTTTCTTGCTCTTATAATAAGTTGTGATATTCATCTCAAGGGAAGTAAATAGCTGTCTTTGTATAAAATCAGAGTGAAAACAGCCATGTTTGAAGTCAAATAATTCTTAGAGGAAAATATGAAATATTTTTCCAATCTTTGTAATAGTCATTCATATCATTACCAGGCCTCTTATTTGGGCATTTTCTTCCCATAAATTGATGTTTACAGTGTGTTCCTATAACTCACAAGATTATTTGAATAGAGTTTAAGCTCACTTTCCTAAATAATGCTGTGGATTGTGTTTTTAGCCAAAAGGAATACATAAAGGAAATGCAGTCGTTGGGCAAACAGCACATAGAAAGTAGAAGAATCTGTTTTAATTGTAAACTAGTCCTGACACAGTCAAAGACTAGAGAACTTGGGAAATGGCAATGACATCATCAATATGACATTTAAAATAATCCATTGAGTATCAATTAATTAATCTGCCTATTGAAAAAGTTAATTCAGTTAGTGTTTCATGTTGAAAATGTAAGTCTAGAAGTCAGAAAGCTTCAGTTCCAAATCACAGTCTTCAACTAACTAACTTTATGACCTTGGCCACATCATTCAAACTCTTTTGTTTTCAATGTCCTCATCTGTCAAATTTAATAATTAATCTATATGCTTCCTAAAGACCCACTGGAGAAAAAATATGGATCATTTGATGAAATAATAATTTTTTTAAAGTCATGATTGAGTTACTCTGATGGTAAAAAAAGCTGTAACTCATTTTGGTTTATGGTCTTCAATCATTGTTGATGTAATAGATTAACTCACATGCAGATAATGCAAAAATAGAATCCATTCCTTCTCTGTTCTTTCCAAATACTATGATCGAGGATCATGCATTTAGAGTTCAAAGGCATCTTGAAAATCAACAGGTCCAATACCTTTATTTAGCAGATGTAAAAAGAGTTCCAGGGAATGTTCAGTCCCTCATCTGAAGGGGTTTCAAACTCTTGCTTGCCTGATTCTACATTCCATACTCTATCTACAACACTGATTCACCACAGCTGAGAACTCACATCTTTACTTGTGATTTCACCAAAGAAAATTATTCTGAATGGTGTAAAAGTGTTGAAAGTTCAACTTGATCCAAAATTTCCCTAAATCCTGGCATATGACCACATTAAAATTTTATAAGCAATTAAATATTTTGCTCGTATTTTTATGCTCAGAGCCTTCATGTTGTATTAGATAGAGACTTGACTTCAGTCAGGAAAATGTCTATTTAAATCCAGCCTCTAAAACATATTGACAGTGTGATCCTGGGTCAGTCACTTAGCCTCTTACTACCACAAGTCAGGGTTTCTACTCTACATTGGGGGAGGAGTTTTTACACCTACAACAGAATATCTGAATAGCAATAAAAACCCTTATACTTACCATACCTCATTATAATCTCTTTCACACCTTTCTTGAAATTGCTATATTAAAAAAACAATATTGGGGTAGAGCCAAAATGGCAGCCTAGAAGCAGGAAAACTCTGTGAGCTCCCCCCATAACTGCCTCAAATACCTATAAAATATGACTCTAAACAAATTTTAGAGCTACAGAACTCACAAAATGACAGAGAAAAAGAAATCTCCCACTGAAGGCAGGCCAGAAAGCCTAAAAGAAGGGTCCATCACAGTGTTTTGGGAGCAAGCCCAGCCCATGCAAGCCTGTGGTTTTAGCCCCAGGGCAGCCCTGACCAACAGCACCTAGAGTGGACTTTGGAAGAGTGGATCACCAACAGCTGCGATGGTTTCCAGAATTATCAATCCCTAAATGCCAAAAACAAAGTAAAAAGTCAGTGAAGAGCTCTGTTGGAAATGTGGGGATGAAGGTGTGGTCTGGACTCTGCCCCTAGAGCAAGAAGTGGTGGAAGTGTGGTTGCTGTGCTAATAACTCCACAGAGCCGCTTCAGAGCTTCTGGCCTGTAGAATACATGAGGGCAAAGAAACAATTCAGAAAGTAACAGATCTTGCCTTAATCTGCCTGGATCTGGAACATGGTCTTGTGTGGTGGTCCTGAGATGGGGGACCAGTAAGCCAGAGGTTGTGGGGGCAGAAGAGAGGGTATCAAACTAATAGCTCTGGCAGCTGCAGAAAACCACAACAATTTGGGACAAAGCTCTCTTCTCTGGAAGCAGAGTTCTACTGTGGCAAAGAGCTCAAAAATCAAGTAATTGAGTTGCAACATGAGAAAGAAAAGGAAGCAAAGCAAAAACAGTAATCAAACCTTAGATTACTTTGTTGGGGGACAAAAAGCACCAGCGTATGGAATGGGAAAGAAAAAAAAAACAGTCAGAACTCCTGCACCAAAAGCTTCCAAAAAATATTAATTGGTTACAGGCCATGGAGGAGCTCAAGAAGGATTTTGAAAATTAGGTAAGAGAAGTGGAAGAAAAATTGGAAGGAGAAATGAGAATGATGCAAGAAAATCATGAAAAAAGAGTCAATAACCTGACTGAAGAAAATAAAACTTAAAAAATTAAATTAACTCAAATGACAAAAGAGTCCCAAAAAGCCAATGAGGAGGAAAATTCCTTAAAAAGACAAATCTGCCAGATGCAGAAAGAATTTGAAAAACTCACCGAAGAGAATAATGCCCTCAGAATTAGATTGGAGCAAATGGAAGCTAATGACTTTATGATAAATCAAGATACTATTAAGCAGATCTAAACAAATGAAAAAATAGCAAGCTATGTAAAATAGCTCATTGAAAAAAAAAAAAAGCTGCCTTCAAGAAATTCTCAAGGAAAAGTGCCCTGATATTGTAGAACCAGAGGGCAAAATAGAAATGTAAAAAATTCACCAATCACCTCTTGAAAAAGATCCCAAAAAGAAAACTCCTAGGCGTATTATAGCCTGGTTCTATAGTTCCTACATCAAGGAGAAAATATTACAAGCAGTCAAGTAGAAACAATTTGAATATTGTAGAAGGACAATCAGGATAACACAAGATTTAGCAGCTTCTACATTAAGAGATATCAGGGCTTGTAATGATATTCCAGAGATCAAAGGAGCTAGGATTAAAACGCAGAATTTTCAGGAGAAAATATGGTCAATCAATGAAATAGAGGATGTTCAAGCATTCTTGATGAAAAAAACAGAGTTAAATAGAAAATTTGACATTCAAATACAAGAAACAATAGAAGGTAGAGAGAAAAGAAATCATAAGGAACTTATCAAAGTTCCTACATGGAAAAATGCCTACATGGAAAAACGATAATTGTAACTTATGAAACTTTTCTCAGTATGAAGATAGTTGAAGGGAATATAAATATGTATGTGTGTGCGTGTACATACACACACATATATCTATATATGTGTGTACATACACACACATATATCTATATACGTATGTACACATGCATTTATATGTATTTGTCTATATATGAGGGTATATGTGCACATGAATACATATGTTAGGGTGTGTATATATGTGTACAGGTATATATACACAGAGGGTACAAGAACAATTGAATTGGGAGGGATGATATTTAAAAAATAAAATTAAGAGGTAAGAGAGGAATATAATGAGAGGAGA
>CM053586.1:359401221-359435507 GCA_028646515.1 Pseudochirops corinnae
GGAAGGCAAAAGGGAATGTGTTAACACTACTGTCATTGAATTTGGCTTAAGGAGTGAATAACACACACTGAATTGGGTATCTTACCCTACAGGAAAGTAGGAGGGAAGGGGATAAGAGGGGGGATGATAGAAGGTGTTGCAGATTGGGGGGCAGGGTTGTTAGAAGCACGCGGTTTTGAAAAGGGACAAGGTCAAAGTGGAAAACAGAAGAAGTAGTGGGCCGTATAGGAAAGAGGGAAGTATAGTCAATCTTTCAAAATATATCCACTATGGAAATGTTTTGCATAACTACATATGTAAAACTTATATTGAATTGCTTATCTTCCAAGTAAGGGTGGATGATAAGCAAAGAAGAGAAAGCATCTGCAATTCAAAGTCTTATAATCAAATGTTTATAAAATATTCTTATTCTTATTTTTATTACATGTTACTTGAAAATAAGATATACTGTCACTTGGGTATGGAGATCCATCTTGCCCTACTGGAAAGTCAGAGGGGAAATGGGGAAGAATTTAGGAGAGAGTAGATTGGGGGAGCGGGTATTTAGTGGGATCACTGTATTGGCATGATAGGTAGGGGAAAGATGGGGAGAATATTTCTAACTCAAAATATTGTGGAAATGAATGTTTTAAACTAAAAATAAACATAAAATTTCATTTAAAACGTGAAATCCTGAAAAAAAGATTGAATACAGGAGTCCAGAAGTACCAGAAGTGTATTCAGGACTCCAGATAAGATCTTCTTGGGGCAGAATTCCCACTCGAATTAACTATGTAAGGTAGAGGGCAATCAGGAAGCTTAAAGGATATGAAAAGAGGCCACAAGAGGAGAAGAAAAAGAAAGTGGATAAGGAGGAAATACAAAGAGGAAGACAAGGAGGAAAAGGACCCAACTCTTCTTTTGTTCTGCCTGGCATTATAGGGTGAAACTAGAAGCAATGGATATAAGTTTCAAAGAGAGGATTTAGGCTTGGTGTAAAGAAAAAAACTTCCAAATATTAAGAAGTGTTCAAAAAGGAATGGGGCTGCTTCAGAATGGATCAGGTTACCCTTCACTAGCAGGAGTCAAGCAGAGGAGGGGTGAACTCTTGTTAAGGAGGGGTTCTTCATACAAACTGGACTATACAATATTCAAGTATATTTGTTGAATGACAAAAGCCAAAGCATTACATAAAATATATTCATCCTTAGGAAAACAAACAAACAAACAAAAAACAACAGAACAATATTGACTTTCAGTTTGAAGGGAATTGGAAGTGGTATACCCAATCCCAGTTAGTTTTGTGAGCAAACCAAGTTTGCTCACCTAAGCATACTTGCTGTCTTCTCATTTCAATCAGGAATATTCGCAATTAATACCAAGCTAAGAAAAGAGGTTTTAGAACAAATAAAAGTATGTATATATTTTCTGTTGACAGAGCCTGAGTTATACTTATAATGTGTACTTTAATTGTATTTATTAAGCAGGATTTATTTGTCATATTTATGGATGATCTAAAGCTTTCCATTACCCAAGAAGCCAATCCCAATCTTATCAGAGCTTCTGTCTCATTCCTTTGCTAAATGAACGTGTGATGGCCAGGCAAGGGGGGAAATCTCTCCCTGTGCCCATTAGTGCATTTTCTCCAAATGCTTTCTCTATTGGCCATTTGGCCATTTACAGACTAATTTTGGCATCCCCCAAAGACTCATTTATCTGCGTAATTCAGATATAATGATCATGTTATTCTTGAGCAGAGGGTCACATGACAGCAAAGGCTGAAATCAACTTTCTTGATTTCATTATGCCTGATTCTCTAATGTTCAACAGGACCATTGCTACTAATGGACGCAGCTGCAGTGAAGTGATGACAAATTGATTTTACGATCATTATTTTTCAAATAATTAACATTTATATTTATTGAGAATTTGCCTTGCACATTGAGATATTTTTGAAAGTATTTGGCAATGGAATTCATAGTGATGCCTCCAAAATACCACAAGCTTTAGGTCTTAGTAAGCTCACTTCCATCACAGAGAAAGGAGGCAAGCTAGAGAAATACAGGTGGAAGGAGGTACCTAATTTTGCCCAAAGATGCTCCTGATTCTGACTTTGACCTGGGCCCAGGAACCATCTCCCAAAGTCCTCACCTCTAAAACCAGAGCTTCAATCATCATGTATTTACCTTGATAATCTGCCCAGATCTAAACACTTACTTTCCAGGCATCTTGCAGCCAATATCTCACCTATATAGAGGACCACAAATATAAAACCAACCACCCTCCTCTGCTCACATTGAAAAAAAAAGAATCAAAAGTCCTTCCTTCATTTATAGGACTCTTGAAGGAGTGGGTTTCATTCAAAAGGTACTATATTTCCTAGAATTCATAAACTCTTGCCTCTTCTTCTTCCCATACCATTAATATAGAATCTCAATCTGTTTAAGCAAAATTAACACACACACACACAGACACACAAACACACACACACACACACACAAACACACACTCACTTCCCTTTCCCAAATCCTCTTCTACCTTAACCCTACACCTTCCATCCTTATCCCACTCTGCCCAGCCTTACCATTCTGCATTCTATATTCAATGATATATTATTAACAAACTGCCCTTGGCCTCAGGTCTATTTTTCCATACATCCTTTCATCTTTAGGTTCTCTCAGAGATATATTTCTTTTCCAGAAGTTGTATTTTTGATCATCTTTTCTAGTACTCGTAGCACCTTCTCTCATAACCCTGGTATTTCAGAACTAGCCAGAGAGTCGATGACTTCTCACCCCCTCACTCCCCAAATCAGTTCCCAACCCTCCCATGTCACTATCACTCATCAAGCACTCCTCCTTGGCTGACCACCTATTCTCAGTCTTCTGCTGATTCATCTTTCATCTCATGCCCTGTACCTATGGGCAAACACCAAGATTCTTTCCAGGACCATTTTATATTATCTCTACACTCTTTTTACTTAGTAACAGCATCCATTCTCATGAATATAACTGTTATTTCTAAAGGCAGACTAATTTAATATGTATTAGTTTCACATACAAACACACATCTAGTCCTCAGAACAGGGCCTGGCACCAGTAGGTGCTTGATAAATCTTTATTGATTTATTTTTATATTTACTTTTCTATGCAATTGAGATATCTCTCTTAAGGTTTGAAAATCCTCGAAAGGAGACATTTTAGATCTTTCCACCATATACCTAGAACCTTCCAAAATAGCATACATGTAGCAGGTGCTTAATAAAGGCTTCCCTCTTTGCTCAGTGAATCATGGTAAAGGGAGAAGAATGCTCACTCTGGGGCCAGAGAATCTGGCTCAAATCACACCTCTCTTAGTTACTTCCTATGTAAACCACTTACCCACCCCAAATTGTCAGTTTCCTTCTTTACAAAATGACTCTTAAGCACCAGCTGGCCTCCGAAGTTCCTTACAAGTTGAGATTTATGATTCCAGGAAATTTTGTTTAAATTAGATCAAATGAAATTGAATTTATGTAAATAAAGAATGATTCAAAGAAATACAATTTTCTTTAATATGTCTATACTCATTGTCTCTGGGGTGAGTTTGGACTAATGCATGTGACAAGTGTCTTAGAAGAGATCACTAAAATTCCTGTGACAAGCTACATCTAAGGCATTATGAGTATATTGACTATGACTTATTGTCAACAGCTTCAGCTAGATTTCTTTTTTTTTTTGATGTGACAGTCTCCAAAGAACTGAAGTGTCGAATCTCCCAAAAGACACATTGTAATTGATGAATTAAGGAGTAGAAAACAGGTTAAAGGAAAATATGTAACTGGAAAAAAAGAAAAAAGATCTAGTCCTGTAGGGAGAGCAAGAAGTGACAATGGGCAACCCTTAACCTTTATTTATATGTACACAATGTTAAGATGAAGAAGACTCAGAGTACATTCAGTGGATCCCCTCTCGTGAAATTGTGAAAGAACTGGAAGGTTTGCAAAGACAGAAAATTAGGGATGGGATTTGACTTGTCTTGTAATACCATGTACTCACATCAATGAAATGATGAGGTCATTGGGGTCTGGAAATACACCAATGGAAGCAAGAAACTGGGCCTTGAACACTACTTATGTAATAAAGTCATATGAGTATCCTCTCTCAGCTTCATATTCTGGTCTCACTAATGAAATACTAACAACAACAATAACAATAATAATAATAGAAAGCTTTGTTTTCCTCATCATTATCCTATTTTTTTCTTCCCTCTCATTGCTAAACTTCTAGAAAGAGCTGACCAAATATACTTATTGCTTCCTTTCCTCTCTTTCTGCTAAATCATCAATGCCTTACAACTGATTTGTGCTCCTGTCATTGAACTGAAATTGCTCTCTATGGTCCCTACAAAAATTTCTATCATCAAACTCAATGGCCTATTTTCACCTTTGTCCTTGACCTCTACTCAGCACCTGAAACTGCTGACCACCCAGTTTGCCTGCTACTCTCTCTTTCCTTGGCTTTGGGGACACTGCACTTTCATGGATCTCTTTCATTTCTGACAGCTTTTTCTCCTACACATTTGCCAGCCTCATTCACTTATTCAAGAAAAATTCCCTGAGTTCCTATGGTGTTTAAGGCACCGTTCAAGACTAGAATCCCAAATTATTTTTACCTCAAATCCCAATTTCTACATAAGTACTTTTCTGATCATTCCTATCTTCTGCCCCTCCCCTGCTCTAGGGCTCTCCCTGTCAAATTACCAAGTGTGTATTTAATTTTGCACATCTTTCCGCACATTTTGCCCATTTTCTTTAAATATACACAATTATTTGCCGAATAGAATATCTTTGTGGACACCCTTTTTTTTTCTTCTGAATCGCCAGTGCCTTAAACACAGTAGCTGCTTGATAAATGGTAGGTAATTGATGGAATTCCAAACTTTCAGAATTACTATTTCAGAAAGGTATTTTCACAGGGCAGTCACTGCAAAGGTTCTAAAAAGAAGTCTTCATTAAAACCACACAAACATCACAGTGTGACTGACTTTGATAGACTTAGCTTTTCTCAGAATTGCAAGGACATAAAACAATTCCGAAAGACTCATGATGGAAAATGCCATCCACTCTCAGAAAAAAAAAAAAATAGAAAGTTTGAACACAGACTGAAGCAGACTATTTTCCTTTTTTTTGAATTTGGGTTTTATGTTTTTCTTTCTCATGGTTACCCCCGTTTGTTCTATTTCTTCTATACAATATGACTAATGGGAAAATATGTTTAACAGAAATGTATATGTAGAGCCTGGATTGGATTGCATGCAATCTTGGGTAAGGGGAGGGGAAAGACAGCGAGAAAATTGACAACTTATGGAAATGAATGCTGAAAACTAAAAATAAATAAATTACCCAAAAAAAAAAATAAACAAGCAAAAGAAAAAAAAAAAGAAACAGAATTCCAGTACAAAGATGGAGTGAGGAAGGAACCCTCTTAAGCCTTCCAAAATTCCCTTCCAAACAACTAGAAAACTGCCTCAGAATTGGTCTAGGAGCAGGAAAATGGGTTAACAGCCTGACAGGAAAAGCCTGTCTGATTGAATGGGAGGAGAGCAAGGTCCAAGAGCAGCAAGCAACCAGTCTCACAGCAAGGGGCCTGCACCAAGGCTCCAACTCAGATGGTATCCACCATAGAGGCCCTACCCTCCTACAATTAAGCAGCTCCCTAAGCAAGTGAAGCGTCTTTGTAGAACAGCAAGGTCCCGCCCCTGGAGTCTACTAGTAGAGATTCTGGGTTTCCATTGGACACACTGTTACCGCATTTAAAGGAGGCATGACAAAGCTACTATAATGGAGTGGAAGATGGGGGTGGGGTAGGCTGACAAGCAATACTTAGACCTTACTGTCATCCATATCGGCTGAAAGAGAGAATAACATTCATATTCAATTGGAGCTGAAGGTAGATCTGAATAGAAAATCCTATCTTACCCTATAAGGAAGTTAAAAGTGAAGGGGATAGTAGAAGGGAGAAGGGACTGATAAAAGGGAGTATATTAGGGAAGGTCATGATCAGAAGTAAGACACTTGTGAGGAGGGAATGGGTGGGGGGGTAAGAAAGGGGATGGGGATAAACAAGTGAAAATAGGGAAATGTGCATTTAATTATCATAACTATACATGTTAATAGGATGAAGTCACCCATAAAACAGAAGCAGATAGCAAAATGGATTTAAAACCAGAATCCTACAATATGTTGTTTACAAGAAACATATTTGAAGCCAAGAGATACACACAGGGTAAAAGTAATGGGCTGAAGCAGAATCTATTATGCTTCAGCTGAAGCAAAGAAAGAACAGATAGCCATCATGATTCAGATAAAGCAAAAACCAAAAAATAGATCTAATTAAAAGAGATGAAGAAGAAAACTATCTTGATGAAAGGTACCATAGGCAATGAATTCCTATCAGTCGTAAACATATATGCACCAAGTGGAATAGCCTCTAAATTTTGGAAGGAGAAGTTGAATGAGTTACAGGAGGAAATAGATAATAAAACTACACTAGTGGGGGCTTTCGACTTTCCCCTCTCAGAACTAGATAAATCTAACCAAAAATTAAATAAGAAAGAAGTTAAGGAGGTGAATAAAGTTCTGGAAAAATGAGATATGATAGATCTTTGGAAATAATTGAATTAGAATAGAAAGGAATATACTTTTCTCTCAGTAATACATAACACCTATACAAAAATTTATCACGTATTAGTGTTTATGTTTAGCTCCCAGCTCATGCTGCATGTCTCACTTCATGGGGGGAGAGAGTGCTGCCACACATTTCCAGGATTCCCACCCCCTCAGCACACTCAGAGGACTCACCATTGAGGGTAGGGCTGCTCCATTCCAAGCTCTCCCTGTTCCTGCCTGGGTCCCGGGAGAGCAGGTTCCAGAGACTCCTGCCCTGGCTTCTGTCTCTGGTCCAAATCACCTAAACTCTGGGGCAACTCTTCCTGCAAGTTGGGATCACTCCAAACTGCTCTCTGGACACAACACAGTTCCAGGGCCTCCTCCCCTCTAACACAGTTTAAGGATACTTCTAAGGAGGTATCAGCCACAGATAGCTGACCTGGGCTATCTCTAGCAGAGCTTCCCTCACACAGCCCTGGCTCTGGCCATGGCCTTGGCCCTGCGGAGTTCAAAAGACATTTCTCCCCTGGCTCTGTTATCTCTTTCCTGTACTCTGGGTTTCTCCTTTAACACAGGGAAATTCAAAAGGAATTTGCTGCCACTTCTCAAAGAACTCTGCCTCTGAGGCAGTCTGTAACATTTTGGGGAGGTTTAAGAGGAACTTCTCCCATGCACGTTTTCCCTTCACTACACTACACCCAAAGTTCTCTGGTTCATCAGATAACTGTGCCTCTTGAACAAATGGAATAATAAATATCTGAGCCCTAAGAATTTGGACGTTTATATCTAACACTGCTGGGGTTTTCTCACATGCTTATTGTTTTTCCCATAACTGGCCTTTCATTGACAGTAGCTTGTCAGTAATTTTTTCTCACAATAGTTAACTTTATCCAAATTATAACACAAACAAACTGAATTCACTGCTCTTCTGCCCCACTCTCCAAGGCCACCTTTTCCTCCCGCACTTGCTACTCTGGCCTGTCTCCTCACAGGTGCTGGTGGGTTAGGGAAGGGAATATTTCCCAGGGGCCCTGCTCTGGGCACTGAGGAAACTACTTCCACTGCTTCTGCTTCTTTAGCTTCTTTCAGGTTTCTGGTGCCTACTTCTGCTGTTTCTGCTGATCCTCCCTTGGCTTCTCTCAGGTTATATCTACTTGCTCCATGATCACTGCTTCCATTGCTGGCCCAAGGTCTCTTTGGACTGGTCTAGGACACTGTCACATCTGTAAATGAATGCTAACTCTCCCACTCCTTTGGGGCTAAGTCAATCTGTGTCTCCCACACAATTTCTATAAGTCCCCCAGCCTTTCTATCTCTCTTCTTATCAAGAATACCCACAATTTTCAACAAAACTTTCTGAAGGCCTCTATTGGTAAGGGACACATCCTTCCACTCCTGGGAAGGGATGCATACTCCATCCTCCCATCCCTCTGAATGCCTCCATAGAACCATAGCTACCATACCTACAAAAAAATAACACAATAACTAGGAAACATCGGACAACTCCCCAAATGCCATTAAACCCCATACTTTCCTTTAGTTTGTGCAGATCCTGCCAACTATGCCAGGTATAAGACAGATAAACATAGCAAACAGGATGACTGCTAGCAGAGGTCTACTCTTGATCTGCTCAGACAGGAAAGACACTAAGAAGGGGTTAACAATCTTACTTTATTCTAATCTAGTTTTCTCACAAGAGGATTACTGATAATGGGAGGACAAACTCCTACAGCATTTCCTAATCACCCTTCTTTCAGAGGAAGGTGAGAAGTGGGGGGGGGGGAACTACCCCTATGTATCAATGGGGTCAGTAGAGACAGGCACAACTAGTGCATTCCCTAAATCCCCTAAAGCTCAATGGGGGCCAGTTGAGGCAAATACAGATTTCCCCAATCCTTGACTGGGGCCAATCAAGGCACATACAGAATTGTGTGCACTCAACCTTAAGGTTCCCCATAAGCCTCAGTGGAGGCCAGTTGAGGCAAACACAGCATTTATTCATTCAACTCTAAGGTTCCCCATTCATTTATCAATGACCACCCCTTTTATAAGGGCAACAGACAAAAAGGCATATTGCCAGCAATAGCTTCACAGGTTTACATCACCCCATCCCTGTATCTAACAGTGCAGTGTCAGTGGATGTTCATATTATTTATGTTTTGAACCATAGTCATGGAAACTCATATCTAACACCTGGGAACAAGAAGTTGCTATGTCTTTGTATACTGAGAAACTGAACTCCAAGAAACCATAGAAAAATTCCACTTCATACACATTAAAATCCACCTTACTTACACTAAATTTACCTTACTTACAGCATGCAACTAAAAATAACTAGAAAAAGAACAAATGAAAAATCTTTTGAGAACCAATTGGAAGTCCTGAAAATCAAAGGAGAGACAAATAAAATTGTTAATTCACCAACAAAGAAGATGAAATTAAAACAATCGTTAGGGGATATTTTGCCCAATAGCATGCCAATAAATTTGCCCAATTGCATGCCAATAAGTGAAAAGGATGAATATCTACAAAAAGATAAATTACCTAGATTAACAGGGGATAAAATACTTAACCCAATCTTAGTAAAAGAAATTGAGCATGCTATCAATGAATTGACTAAGAAAAAAATATCCCAGGTTCAGATGAATTGACAGGAAAACTTTACACTTAAAGGAAAAAAAAATTCCAGTAGTATAAACTATTTGGGACAACAGGCAAAAAAGGAGTCTTACCAAGTTCCTTTTATGTCACAAATATGATGCAGATACACAAACCAGGAAGAACCAAAAGAGAGAAGGAAAATCATAGAACAATTTCCCTAATGAATATAGATGAAAATAAATGTAAATAAAGTGCTAGCAAAGAGAATACAGCAATATATCACAAGCATCATACACTATGACCAGGTAGTATTTATACCAAGAATGTGGAGCTTGTTCAATATCAGAAAAACTATCAATATAGTTGACCATCTCAACAACAAAATGAAAGAAATCCTAAATATCTCAATAGATGCATAAGAATTGTTTGACAATATACAGCACCCATTCCTATTAAAAACACTAGAGAACATAGGAATAAATGGAAGGTACCTTAAAATATAAAGTAATATTTATCTAAAACCATAAGCAAGCATTATCTGTAGTGGGGCTGGAAGCCTCTCTAAATAAGATCAGAGGTGATACAAGTTACCTCTTATTACCTCTACTATTTAATATTGTACTAGACTGGTAATAATATTATTAATTGTTAATAATTATAGATTATTAATAATTATAGATAGTTAATAATATTGTTAGCTACACAATAAAAGAAGAAAAAGAAACTGAAAACATTACAATAGGCCACGAGAAGCCAAACTTCACTCTTTGCAGATGATATGATGTTGAACTTAGAAAATCCTAGAGAATCCATTAAGAAATAACTTGACATTATTGATAATTTTAGCAAAATTTTAGATTACACAAAAAGCCCACATAAATCATCAAAATTTCTATATATTACCAACAGAGTCCTGCAGCAAGAGATAGAAAAAGAAATTCTATTTAAAATAATTGGAGACAATATAAAGTACTTGGCATTCTATCTTCCTAGAAAAACCTAGAAACTATATGATTACAAGTATAAGATTCTTCGCACAAATAAACTTAAAACCAAATAATTGGGAAAACATTAACTGCTCACGAGAAAGCCAAGCCAATATAATAAAAATAACTATTCTACTTTAATTAATCTAATTATTCAGTGCCATAGCGATTAAAATATATATAAAAATAGATAGCTAGGGAAAATACTAACCAAATTCATATAGTAGAAGAAAAGCTCAAGGATATCAGGTAAATAAATAAAAAAAAGGGCAAGACTATTGTCTAATATCAGATCTCAAACTGCATCATAAAGCAGTTATTACTAAAAACAATCTGTTACGGGCTAAGTAACAGAGTGGTGGATCAGTGGGATAGATTAGATACAAATTACATTATAGTAAATTACTATAGTGATCTAGTGTATGTTAAACTCAAAGATTCAAGCTTTTGGAACAAAAACTCATTATTTCACAAAGACTGCTGCAAAAATTGGAAAACAGTATGGCAAAGGTACATATCAACATCTTATACTGTATAGCAAGAGAAGGTCAAAATGGGTACATGATTTACATATAAAGTGTGATACTGAGCAAGCAAAGGAAGCACAGCAACCAAACTCTAGAGTCCTTCTTTGGGGACAAAAAGGATCAAAGCATGGAATGGGAGGAAGACAACACAGTCAGAACTCCTCCACCAAAAACTTCCAAGAAAAATATGAATTGGTAACAGACCATGGAGGAGCTCAAGAAAGATTTAGAAAATCAAGTAAGAGAACTGGATGAACAATTGGGAAGAGGAATGAGAATGATGCAAGAAAATCATGAAAAGAGAGTCAGCAACCTGATTGAAGAAATTAACACCTTAAAAATAGATTAACTCAAATGGCAAAGAGGCTCAAAAAGCCAATGAGGAAAAGGATGCCTTAAAAAACTGAATTTGCCAGATGGAAAAATAATTTCAAAAGCTCACGAAAGAGAGTAATTCCTTCAGAATTAGATTGGAGCAAAATGAAGCTAATGACTATATGAGAGATCAAGATACTATCAAATAGATCCAAAAAAATAAAAACAAATATCTCATTGGAAAAACCACTGACCTGGAAAATAGATCTAGGAGAAATAATTTTAAAATTATTGGACTACCTGAAAGCCATGATTAAAAAAAAAAAAAGAACCTAGAAATCATCCTTCAAGAAATTCTCAAGAAAAAAGTACCCTGATACTTTTAGAACCAGAGGCAAAATAGAAGTTGAAAGAATTCACCAAACACTTCTTGAAATAGATTCCCAAAAGAAAACTTCTAGGTATGTTATAGCCAGTCTCCAGAGTTGCCAGATCAAGGACAAAATATTACAAGCATCCAAGAAGAAATAATTTTAATATTGTGGAAACACAATCAGGATAACACAAGATCTAGCAGATTTTACATTAAGGGACTGAAGGTCTTGGAATATGGTATTTCAGAGGTCAAAAGAGCTAGGATTAAAACCAAGAATCACCTACCCAGCAAAACTGAGTATAATATTTCAGGGGAAAATATAGTCATTCAATGAAATAGCAAATTTTCAAGCATTCTTGATTTAAAAAAAACAGAGTTGAATAGAAAATTTGACATTCAAATACAAGAAGCAAGAGAAGCATGAGATGGTAAACAGGGAAAATAAATCATAAGGCACTTATCAAAGTTGAATGATTTACATGCCTACATGGAAAAATGATAATTATAATTTATTAACTTTTCTCAGTATGAGGATAGTAGAAAGGAATATAAATGTGTGTGTATACACACACATATACATATATACACACATATATATGTATACATACATTACATTTCTATATAAGAGAGTATATGTGTATATGAATACATATGTGACTGTATATATGTGCACAAGTATACATAGACAGAGGGCACAGGATCAATTGAATAAAAAGGGATGATATTTAAAATATAAAATTAACAGGTGAGAGAGGAATATAATAAGAGGAGATGGGGAGAGACAGACTAGGGTATACTATTTCATATAAAAGAGGCAAGGGAAAACTGTTACAATGGAGGGAAAGAACAGGAAGGCAAAAGGGAATGGGTCAAATTTTCTCATTGAATTTGGCTTAAGGAGAGAATAACATACACACTAAATTGGATATCCTACCCTAGAGCAGCAGTTCTCAATCTGTGGGCTGCAACCCCTTTGAGGGTAGAAAGACCCTTTCACGGGGTCACCTAAGACCATCAGAAAACATGTATTTCTGATGGTCTTAGTAACTGAGACACAGCTTATCCATCTCCAGGCAGGTCCACCCACGTGCAGATATGCCCACATACAAGTATTAAAGGGTCATAACATTAGGAAGGTTGAGAACCACTGCCCTACAGGAATGTAAAGGGAAAGAGGATAGTGGGGGGGGGATGATAGAAGTTAGGAAAGATTGTGGGGGATGGTAGTTAGAAGCACACAATTTTGAAAAGGGACAGGGTCAAAGTAAAAAATAGATCAAGTGGGGGGGGGGCTAGATAGGATAGAGGGAAGTATAGTCTGTCTTTCACAGTATATACACTATGGAAATGTTCTGCATAAGTACAAATATACAACCTATATTGAATTATTTATCTTCCCATTAATGGTAGGTGAAGAGGGAAAAAGGGAACAAATCTGGAATTCAAATTTTTAAAATCAAGTGTTTTTTTAAATTTTATTTATTTATTTATTTTATAGGCAACTGGGAAATAAGTTATACAGGCCCTGGGTATGGAGATCCATCTTGCCCTACTGGAAAGCCAGAGGCGGGGGAGGGCAGAGGATACAAGAGAGAGTAGATTTGGGGAGGAGGTAATCAGTGTGATCACTGTTTTAGGGTGGTGGGTAAGGGAAGCATAGGCAGAAAATTTGTAAATCAAAATCTTGTGCAAATGAATGTTTTAAACTAAAAATAAACAAAATTTTATTTAAGAAAGAAAGAGAGAGAAAGAGAGAGAAAGAAAGAAAGGAAGGAAGGAAGAAAGAAAGAAAGAAAGAAAGAGAGAAAGAAAGAAAAAAATAAAATGTGTTTCCATAAGCAAATTACGAGCTCATGGTAGAATTTCTGTTTCAATTTATGCATAAGGGAAGAATTGAGGACCAAAGAATTGATGAAGAAATAGATCCTTTTGAGTATATAAATTGAAAAGTTTTGCAGAAACAACAAATGCCACAAAAATTATTTCAAAAGCAGAAAACTGGGAAAATATTTTCAACAAATATCTCTGATAAAGTCTGCATTTCTTGAATATATAGAGGGTCAGGTCACATTTATTAAAATACAAGTCATTCTTCAATTAATAAATAGTCAAAGGGTATGAAAAGGCAATTTTCAGAAAATATAATCAAAGCCATCTATGGTCATATGAAAAAAGTGCTCTAAATCGCTATTGATCAGAGAAATTCAAATAAAAGCATCTCTGAGATATCACCTCACACCTCTCAGAGTCATGAATATGATGAAAAAAAAGGAAAATGTTGGATGTTATAGAGGATGTGAGAAAACGAGGACACATGCCCCCACTGTTGGAGTTGTGAACTGATCCAACCATTCTGGAGAGCAGTTTGAAACTATACCCAAAGGACTATGAAACTATGTTAAACTTTGATCCAATAACACTGCTACAAGATCTATATAACAAAGACATAAAAAGGTGGGATTTACTGGTACAAAAATATTTGTATTAGATGATTTTGTAGTGGCTAAGTACTGAAAATCAGAGATACCTTCAATTGGGGAGTACTTAAGCAAACTGTGGTATATGCAATGGAGCATTATTGTGGTGTAAGAAATGACAAGGCGGATGATTTCAGAAAAACAAAACTGGAAACTCTTATATGAACTGATGCCTAGTGAAGTAGTGAACTGAACCAGGAGAACACTGGGCGTAGTAAAAGTAATATTGTTCAATGAATAACTATACATGATTTAGCTATTCTCAGCAATATAATGATCCAAGACAATTCCAAAAGGCTAATAATGAGCCATACTAGAGAAAGTATCTGCCTCTAGAGAAAGAGCTGCTATTGAGTGAATACAGACTGAGGTGGTCTATTTGTTGCTCTTTCTTATTTTTTTCTTCTGTTATTTGAGTCTGATACAAAATAACTAATATGGGAATGTTTTACATAATTGCAGTTGTATAATCTGTATCCGTTTAACATCTCAGCAAAGGGTGAGGGAAGAGAAGGAGGGCTGGAAGGATAAAATTCAGAACTCAAAGCTTCAAGGAAAAAAAAAATGTTAACAGAGTCAAATCCCCCACCACCCCCCAAGCAAACAGATATGTAGCTTTCTCTTAAAGTCTTTCAGTAAAGAGATATTGAATGGGGACTATTTCTCTAGGTTCATAGGATTTCCCCCTTTAAAGTAGAAGGGCAAATTGATCAAGTTCTCTTACTGATTTCAATTTCTACATTCAGCTGCAAAACCTCTCCAAACAAGTGATTCTTTGGGAAAAGAAAAAAAAAGGAAATTTTTACAAACACACACACAGACACACACATGCATGTATACACACATATATATGCACACCTATATACATACATATGTGTATATATATATATATATATATGTGTGTGTGTGTGTATATATTTATAAATATCTATCTATCTATCTATCTATCTGTCTATCTAGCTATCTATCTGAAGGTGAGAGGCAGATGGTGCTTCAAAGCATTATGCCTTCATTTGTCACAATTAGTAGGGAACACGGGTTAGGGTTAGGTTTAGCTCCAAATATAAACTCCTGGTTCTCTACCTTTGTAGAAAAATGGCCTTACCCTGATATCTGGATTTCAGATCAAAATCCTCACCTGGATGTTTTCAGGATACTTTTTTTTTTTTACTTTCCCTAACTTTCCAGGGAATCTAAAGGAATATTTGGTAGGAATGTGAGGTGTTATGTTCCCTTTAACCCCAGATATATGTTTTTGTGCCTCAGAATACAGAAATTGCTTGATAGCTGAAAGGAGGGACAAGAAAAAGGGAGACTGACTCATGCCATTGCTTTTTTGGGGCCCCTTCTCACAGATAAAGAAATGTATTCCTGATAAGCTTTGCTGAACTCTAGAAATATTCCCAGTGTCTAGGTAACCACTCTTGTATGCAGGTGGTCATGAACTGTAAAAAGAAATTGGGCTCAAAGTTTGTTCATGTCCTGAGTTGCTGAATTAATGTTCCTCTCCCCTGAGTTTGGCTATAGACCTAAAAGTGTGTTGTAAGTACAATAAATATGATCCCATGTACTCTGGCATTTGGTTCATAACTATATATTAGGGGTGCCTTACACTGATGAGTTGAGAGGATAGGTTTGCTGAAAGAGAAGGTACAATTGCAAAGCAGGTAGAACCCCAGGCTTGGAGTTACAAAGATCTGTGTTTAAATCTGGCCTGAGATAGTTACTAGCTGTTTGACCCTAGGGAAGTCACTTATCCCTCTTTGCCTCAGTTCCTCATCTAAAATGACCTGGATAAGGAAATGGCAAATCACTCCAATATCTTCACCAGGAAAATCCCAAATGGGGTGACAAAGAGTAGGACATGACTGACAATGACTGGACAATATGGCAAAGGAAAAGGAGACAGAAGTTGTGCAAACATGCAGTTGGGCTTTTGATCCTCCCAAGAGCAGAGTTTTATTGTTGTGGTTGCGGTCATGGTCTTGTTGGTTGTTGCTTCTTACAGTTCAGACCTATTCTGACCATTAGAGTTGTGCATTAGTACTTGTCTTTCTATATCTTGATTGAAATACAGTTATCTACACCTGATCACTGACAATTTTATTAACAAGCATACCTCAGATGTAGTTTTCCAACATTTCACTCTGATTTCATTAATAGTTTTGAAGTAGAACATTACTTCCTCCAAGCATGAAAAGTTCAATGCATGAGTGAACCTTCTACTAATCTTTTGCTTCCATAGATTTTATAATGTTTTCCAATCTTTTGGTTTTACTTATCATTCCTAAACTTTGAACCTCATCTCAGACATGTCTAATGGAGTCCTCACACCTGGTTGATATATTCGTAATACCAAGGTGGTATATATTGCTTTCAGCCTTTAAGCATAGTCTTGTTCAATTTGTTCTGTCTCAATTCTCTTTTAACCTCTAGTTTCCAAGCTGGTAGCTCTTTCCTTGTCATCTTTGAATATCTTGTAGTTTGTTAAAGTCAGGGAGACCCTCTCCCCACTGCCAATCATATGTAACCTTAGGTGTCCCTCACAGTAGATCCCATTCACCAGATGAATTAGTCTTCCTTCTTTGTCTTTTGTTTTCTAACTTCTCTATGTCTGAAGGCTACTTTGCATAATTCCTCCAATAAAATCCAAATCATGTGTTCATTGTTTTTATAATTCCTTACCCTTATTTTCTATTTCGATAGGGACACATTCCCTTCACCTTATAAAATCAAATCTATTACCATATTCTAATTTTTGAAAGTAGAAAAACCTCAAAACACTTTAAGCATTTAATTTTTGCTCCAGTGACTGTGACTTTTTCAAAGTTTTGAGACTTCGGATTTTCGGTCTAATATCTTTATCTTTTTACCCATGATTCCTATAGTATGTCTCAGACCTGTATTCTATTGCTGTTGATCCTTATGAGCAGCAACAAAAAAACATGAATGGAGTTAAAAATGTTTTCTTTTAACATTTGATATTATTAACTGAAGTTTAGTGTGTGTCCTTTCCATTAGGAGCCTTACTTAAAAACAATTCCATCTCAAAGGAACAGATTGATGCAGGTATCATATAGACTCCAGGATGTAAGGACTTTCCTGTTGCTTGAGAAGAGACTTCAGTAATCTAGCCCTGGAGAGTACAGAAGATAACAGCAAAGTTGTTGATCTTGTCCTGTTTTTTGAGGTTAAGCTCCATAAAACCTGGTCTCATACCTGATTAACAACTTATGAGATTCAAGAGAAATACCAGAATGCTGCCCTCAGCCACTGCTTTCTCTCTGTCTTTAGAGCAGCGGCTCTCAACCTGTGGGTTTGAGATCCTTTGGGGGGCCGAATGACCCTTTCGCTGGAGTCACAGGGGTCACCTAAGATGATCAAAAACACATATTTTCTATAGTCTTAGGAACTGTGAAACTGCTCCTCTATCCGTCTCCAGGTGGGTCCGCAAACATGCAGATATGCCCACATACAAGTATTAAAGCGTTGTGGCATTAGGAAAGTTGAAACCACTGCTTTAGGGGATGCTTTTAAGAGCATCCCATCCTTGTTACCAAATGGTTCACATCTGCCCAGCTGTTTCAATTTGACATGTACTGATTGTTAAAGAGTAGGATCGAAACACTAAATTAGATGACCACCTCTGGAAATTGAATCACTGGGATGAGTCCACTATGGGCTCTCCTCCTTTGACCCACGGACACGACTTAACTTCACCCTTGTAACATATCCTAGTTATATGACCCAGGGCAAGTCCTTCACTTCTTGAACATTGCTTTCCTCTTCTGTAAAATCAGAAGAAAGATTTCTGTAGGACTTCTTTCACAGTACAGTTAAAAGAATGAAATGACTTCACCAAGGTAAAGTTGCAAAATTTAAAATTCTCTTTAAGTATCAGTTATTTTTGCTCTTATTTTTACTATGTAGTGAACATCATTGAATATTTATTTGTGCAATAATCTCTCAGGGCCTCAGGATCACATATGTGCACATATATAGATGCAGATGAAGAAAATTTGTGGACAAGATCAGATCTTTATTCCTCCCAGAATGTGCTGCAAAAGACTCCTTTAAAAAAAAATCCCCATTACCCACTTGCTTTCTTATTATTTAGCTCATTTATTCAGAGAATTCTGTTACATTGAGCTCAGCAATTTCTTATGGAAGCCAAGAAAGTTTATTCGATTTCAAGAAGCAATAAAAAAAAAAATCCATAGGGCCAGGAATGAAAAGGGGTTTTGGTCCTGGTGAATTGTTTTCTTTTTTCTCGTGAGAATACACATAATTCCCTTTACTTCATGAATATGGCCATGGGTGGCTTTCCTTTGGCATATGGGTTGTATGCATCCTTAAGGAAGTCTTCAGTGACAGTTTTAATGTTACAAGCTACTTGAGATCTTGGGAACAGATAACACTAAGGATTTGAATGACATTGACATTTTGCCATGAGAATGGCTGTAGTGCAACTTTTGAGTCATCAGTTATAATCTTACCCAGGTATAAATTGAAAGTCATGGAAACTTGGCAGTCAAAAAGTAGGGAACCCTTACATTTTGGAAGGGAAATTTCTGTTAGAGAGAAAACAAAAGTTTTGGGAGTAGGAAATGGGTCATGATTCTCAGATGGAAGCCAAAAAAAAAAAAAAATTCTCTAGGACATATGAATAATATTGGAAATATTATGCTACAGTGGATACTTCACTTGCATTAAGTTAAATTCCACAAACATCTATGAAGCACTTACTTTGTTCAAAGCATTGTATTAGATGTAAAGAAAACTGAGTGCCACAGAATCAGGGCTTTGAGATTTTGGCACTTAGGAAAGACTTGTGAAAGCCCCTTGGAGAGGAAGGACATCAAATAAGTTAATATTTTAAGAAATTAATTCAGGTTTTTTTACTGGAAGGTAAAATACTGAAGCTTAAATACTTTGGCCACCTAATGAGAAGATGGGACTCATTGGAAACATCCCGATTTGGGGGAAGATTGAAGGCAAAAGGAAAAGGGGATGGCAGAGGATGAGATGAATAGTTAATGTCATGGAAGCAGTGAACATAAGCCTGAAAAGGTGTTAGGGGATAGTGGAAGATAGAAGGGTCTGGTGTTCTGTTTTCCATGTGGTCATGAAGAGTTGGACATGACTGAATAACCAGAGGGCAACAACGAAAGAGATGAAGATGAAAAAGAATAAAGTCCCCATCGTCAGAGATCTGCCCAGCTAATGTTAGGGATATGCCGTGTAATTCGTTAGGAATGACAAACTGGATTATGCAATGTGGTCCAAAGAAAGACCCTGGGGACATGTTCTAGACACACTAGATGACAGACAGCTCTGGTACAGGTGGTTTCTGATTGCAATAGAGTACAGCAGGACAAGGACCTCTCTGGTTCAGCAGCCTATGTTTCCCTTGGTGCATCTATTTCCCTTTTTTTTTTGCCATAGGGGAGAAGAGTCATTTTTAGAACACCCTGACTTTCATCCACGCTCTGTGTGCCCCTGCTTTAAATGCTCAATAAAATCCCCATTCTTTTACATGGTGGAATGGACCAGGAACAGGCTGAACTGAAAGCAAGGATTCCTCAGAGTTGGTGAGGGAACACTGCTAAAGACAAACTTTACTACGTTACTATTTTTCTAAAACCCAGCCGTCATTGAAGCAACACTTTCAAGATATTGAGAATAAATGAGCCCCTTCCAGCAGCCCCTGACATAATAGGCATGGGGAGAGAACAATGATCGGAGGCAGTGCATAAATCAAAGTTGAGGGGTGAGTTTTTCCCCAAGTGTGCTCAAGGCACAGTCATTATAGTATTGATTCCATGGTTTTAGTATTAAGACTCTGAATCAGAGAAATAACTGATAAATAGGAAGATATAAGGGAAAAAACCACACTGAACCTTGTAGCAAGCTTTAAGTGAGAACTCTCCAAATCCCTTCTGATTCTCACCTTTTCCATCCTCCAGTCACTAGGGACAGCTGATCATGTAATGGATAGAGCTGTGGACCTGGGGTCAGGAAGACGTGTGACCTCAGACACTGACTAGCCATGTGACCCTGGACAAGTCATTTAACTGCTAATCAAGCCAGGTTCTTCAAGTGAAAATGGGAATAATACTAGCCTCCTGGGGCTGTTGTGAGGAGGAAATGATAGAATACTTGTCAAAGTGCTAAAACGTTAGGTGCTATAGAAATGCTCCATGCCTTTGCTCTTCTTTCCCTCAGTCCCAATCGCTGAGCATCTCTTCCTCCTACCCCATGATATGGAAGATAAAATTTCAGTCCAATGTTTCACTTGGAACAGTTGAGACCCATACGGAGAGTTGACTTTCTTATAGGTTGCATCCCCATTTCTTGTTAAATGAAAGCTTCTGTCCACTTTTCACAATTTTGCTTCTCCTTCAATAGAAGTTCTCCAGGTTTTTAAAGTCTTTTCTAAACAGAGGTGTTCACAACTTAGAACTGACTTTGTCTGAATAGGACAGAAAGTAATGAAACTCCTGCCTTGTTGGTTTTGAGTAATTTTCCTCTCCTACAATAACACAGCTTATGATAACATTGCTCGAGATGCTACATCATACTGAAGTCAGAATTCAATTATATTAGAATTTCTTAATGTAGTGCATACCCTTCTGTCATTCTCTCAGAGGTAGACAAGATATATTTCCATCTCAAGGTTATAGGGATATTCTGAGGGGTCAGAGGATTTTGTTCTCTACCCATTCACATCCCTGCTATGTGTGTTCTCAACTTAGAATTGCCAGCAATTAGAATTCCAATATCAGTTAGCTTTTGCAAAGGCCTATATTTCTCAAAGATATGGTGAAAACAGAACATTGACATTTCCTTTCAACTTACTAGGGAGGTTACACTATCCCCTGTAACACCTTGATCTAAAGGCTCACTCTAAAGAAAGATTTTACATAAACTAAGTCACATAAAGTTTATGGTCAAATGTGATAACAGTTGCTGATGAGTCCATATCCCAGGAAGCACTGGGTTTAGTAAACCCTAACCCTAAACCCTATAGATTCCAGAAGCCTGATATTTCTCACCTAGTCATGTAAGATAGCCAAGTTTTCTTTGAGTTTGACTTACTGATTCCAAACTGACATCATCCTGGACAGCCTAGATTCCTAGAGATATATTTAAATTCTATCAGGGTTCAGGGAGTAACCTTGTTGAAGGTAAATGAATGTCCCCTATTCACTGCTCTAACTCTTGAGTGCCCTGGCAATGCATTTTCCATCCATACTACCAGTCATTCAAATAACAGCACTTTTAGGTGTTATCATAGTAACTTACTTAATATCAAATCAAAACCAATAATAATAATATCATATATGCTAATATAGTAAAACAAATTCATGAATTGCATATATGAATATTATATATACACACATACATGCAGGGCTCACATGGTAGTCAGAAGAAGTGATATAAAGACAGTCTCAAGTTCTCTTTGAATAACTTCATAATTGATTTCAGGACATGGAAGATGATGGCAAAGGACCAGCCAGCAGGGCATGTCCTCATCAGAGAAGGTGCTGTGCCTTATGAGCAAAGCAGAATTCAAGTGTCTCAGAAGAAACACAAGATGCACCAATTTAGAGAATCCAGGCCAAATGTTCACAGGGACTATTTGTGCCCAACCTGTGGTTGAGCAGTCTGAGCTTGCATTTGTTTTGTCAGTCACAGATACAGTGTAACTGGACTATCATTTTGGTCCTCTTTGAGAATGAAGGACAACAATTCATCAAATGCATGCACAAGACTGGTTCTCTGAAAAGTTTGGCTGCTGAAACTACCCACTCTTCAATAAGAGAAATTCTATTTATTTTTCTCTTCTCTAACCAAAGATAGACTTTGCAAGATA
This sequence comes from Pseudochirops corinnae, assembly GCA_028646515.1. Classification (NCBI taxonomy): domain Eukaryota; kingdom Metazoa; phylum Chordata; class Mammalia; order Diprotodontia; family Pseudocheiridae; genus Pseudochirops; species Pseudochirops corinnae. Next base: position 359,423,008 of record CM053586.1, read on the forward strand.
TTACAATTAGCCATAAACCCTAAAACGACATTTAAAAAGTGTTAGCTTTCATGTGAAGAACAGTTCCTTTCAAGCTTGAGAACTGCAAAACTCATCAAAAGTGCTGCCTATAGGCTCTATAGAATGGTCCAGCGATTTTTCACTTAGCCGGAAGCTGTGTTGTCTAATCAGAAGTGATTTGATACTGATATAACTCAGGTTTACCCTTTAAAGCAGCTGATGGGGATACTCAAGCAGCTTCAAAGGCCCTCTGCTATTCCTTCTTTAGCTAGGTTGCAGGACAGAACAAGACCTTATGAGATATTTCACCTTTCTCATTCTTGGTGCCACTAAACAGCAATAGTTTTTGAGCACAGGAAGTCTTGGCATATGAAATCAATTCTCTCTCTGCCCAGGTAGAAATCTTTTAGTTGAAGCCTTCTACCTCCTGAATGCTTGTAACTGTCAAGGTTCCCAAAGAGAAGCTTTTCATTCTTGTTTTCCCACACCTCCCACTGTGTCTTCAGTTCTCAGGTTCATATACCAAATCCCTATGTTTTCCTATCCCTTTGATAATATAAGAAAATTGAAGAACCTTTGAAATACAAGTCATTTTCTAGCTGAAGAGATTTCTGATTCCCTTTTCACTTTGAAAACGTCTCAAAAGCCCAAATTTCTCCTATCAAATTTATAGTACTTTTATACATATCCAAATCTCCAAATGCTTTTGTAAGGATTCTTATTTAAGAAAAATATTCTCTTTAGTCAGAAAATATCTCTCTCTCCATCTATCTATCTATCTATCTATCTATCTATCTATCTATCTATCTATCTATATTACATTGTTACCATAATGCTTGGCAGAGCTGAATTCTTTGATAAAGTCTTACATCTTTAAATGGCTTCAAAGTTGTTGCTTTATACTCATACTTCTCTAGTATGTAAACAAAACACATTTCTCATGACAATAGCAAACTTTTTGTTGTTGTTGTTCACACAAGTGCATCTTGCTACATTGTTGACAAAGATATCTGAGAGCCCACGTCTATTCCTCACATCAGGCATTCTCTGTCAAAATTGCCCAAATGACACATGAAATCTGTTTCTTCATAAATTTAAATTAGCAGAACATATTTTAAAAGTTGTTTTTTTTCTTTTCTATTTGTGTATGATATCAAAATCCATAGACATGCATCATATTCCCAGAAATTTACCCCCAAAAGATAAATAAATAAAGTACCAAAGTATTCATATCGACACTATTTATCAATTAGTAAATGCCTAAATAAATTATCATATGTGCATGTAATGGACAATTATTCATCCAAGGAGGATGACTTGAATTGATGCCAATTCTCTCCATACATAGCTAAGGTAGTCATTAAGGCAAGAGAAGCAATGCATCCCATGTCTTTTCACTTTGGAAGAATTTGTAATCATCCTCCATTAACATAGACTTTGAGAACTCACATTCACCTTCCTTCTGTGGTAAGGAATACTCCATGAAGGTCTCTCTTGATGATGTATATGGTAGACAAGCACCTCACATTTTTTTTTTTTTTCTGATTGCTAGATAGACTGATATAGATATGTTTAACTTAGGATCTCCAAGATTGGTCACAAGCTCTCGTGTGCCTCCAAATCCTTTATGTGAAATGAGAATGTGGACTAAATGGCTCCTGAGTTCCCTTCCAGTTCTGATTCTATCATCTTATTAACCTCTACCTGGACAGTAATCTGCAGTTAAATGATATTCACCAGGCTTCTACTCTCTGACTCATGAATTTCCTCAAGAGAGTCCATATTGTAATGGCTGACCTACCAACCAATCAATTCTTCTTAAAAGGACATACCTTTGCATGGACATAGTTCAATAATGAGTCATATTTCTATTGGAGTTTCCACAGTGTGTAAGTCACGATAAACATTATTTTTGTTACTCTGTCAGTCAGTGAGAATTAAGGAATTACTGTGTGCCAGATAATGTGTTAAATGCTGAGAAGAGAGGGGCAGCATGGAGGCACAGACAAGGTCTGGTCAACATGGCAGCAAGTTGATCCACCAACCACAAGGGCCATTCCCAGGCCTATCACAACAGGTCAGGGATCTGTCAAAGCTGAGTAAGAGAAAAACGCAGGACCTGTGGCAGGGGCAGCAGCTACTTCTGGGACTACCAACCCACTGCCTGGAAATTTAAACAGCCTCAATCTGAACTTCCAGGGCCTAGGATGGCAGAGCAAACCCTGGCTGCTCCAACTCTCCCCACCCCTGAGCCTGAAAACGCAGTAATTTTTGCCCCCGAGCAAAATGTTAAACAGTACATGGGAGCCCTAGAGGAAGGGCAAGGCTAAATCCCTGCCTCAAAATGGGTTAAAAAACAGACAAGAAAGACAAAGACTCTAGAATCCCATCATTGTGAGCAGGAGGAACCAAATGTAGAAGGAGACAATATTCACTCCAAACCCACAGCTGAAGCCTCAGCAAGGAATATGAACTGCTCTCAAGCACAGAAGGCATTCTTAGATGACCTCAAAAAGATCTTTGAAAACCAAATTAGAGAGGTAGAAGATAAAATGAATAATTCTTTTAAAATCAAAATTAGAAAATTAGAAAAAAACATTACAATGAAGAAAACACCTCCTTAAAAAGAAAAATGCGTGAAGTGAAAAAACATATGGAAAAGAAGCTTTAAAAACTGACTGAGGAAAATAATTTGCTAAAAATTAGAATCAACCAAATTGAAGCTAACTATGAGGCATCAAGAATCAGTCAAACAAAACATCAAGAATGAAAAATTAGAAAAAGGGGTAAAATATCTCAAGGGAAAAATAACTGACCTGGAAAACAGATCCAGGAGAGATAATCTAAGAATTACTTGTCTGCTAGAAAATCATGATGAAAAAAAGATCCTGGACATCTTCCAAAATCTTATCAAGGAAAAGTGCCCTGAGATCCTAGAACCAGAGGGTAAAATAAAAATCAAAAGAATCCATCAGATACCTCCTGAAAGGGATTTCTAATTGAAAACTCCACAAAATGCCATGGCCAAATTCCAGATTTACCTATCTGGTAAAGGAGAAAATACTGCAAGCAGACAGAAAGAAACAATTCAAATATTGCCAAACTACAGCAAGGATCACACAGGATCTGGCAGCTTCTATACTGAAAGATCAGAGTGACTAGAATACAATATTTCACAAGGCAAAAGAGCTTGGGTTACAACCAAGGATCAGCTATCCAGCAAAATGGAACATAATCTTCCAGGCCAGGAGATGGTCATTTGTAGAAAATCAAAATGCTTGATGTTGGGGGTCAGTTCTTATGCAGATGTCTTGGAGAAGCGGTTTTTGCCTAGACAAACCTAGATGCCATGAAGCCTGCTCTCTTTGCATCCCCTTTGTTTTCATTTAAAAAGGCTAACTGACTTTCCAAAGACCTGTTGGCTTTCCCAAGACTTTTTGGTGTCTAAAATTAAAGCTCCTGATTTTATCTGAGCTACTTCCAGGATGTGACAGACTAATGTAATGATAAAACTATGATAATATCCCAGGATATGATAAACTAAGCTTATTGATGAACATACTTGAATCTTTATCCTTTGGATCTTTAGAAATCTTGTTGAAACCATCATTAAATGGAATTCATGCTTCTTCCCTGAACTACTAACATGGCCTGGTCATTTCTTATTTATGTCTGCAATCAAGCTTCATGCTGGAAACTGAGCAGCCCACCACAGTCATTCAATGATATAATGGCCTTCCAGACCTTTCTGATGAAAAAGCCGAAGCTCAACGGAAAATTCAACCTCCAGTTATGAGACTCAACAGAGACATACAAAGGTAAATAGGGAAAACACACACACATAACTTGTTATCTAGTAAGAGCAAACTGTTTACATCCCTATATGGAAAGCTGATACCTGATAATATTGAGAATTCTACACTTATAGTGACATCTAAAAGGGATCTATCTATCTATCTGTCTGTCTGTCTGTTTGTCTATCTAGCTAGCTAGCTAGCTATCTCATAGAGGGTGTGAGTATAAATTAAACAGAATTATGATTTAAAAAACCCACTTTATTAAGGGCTGAAAAGGGACTGCAATGGATGAAAAGGAAAGAGTGAAGCAGAGAAGAGTAAATTACGCCACACAAAGAGGCATAAAAACATTACAGTAGAGCGAAAGAAGGGAGGAAGATGAACATAATATGAGCTTGGCCCTCATTGGAGGGAATAACATAATCAATTAAGTATTGGACTCTACCAAGAAGAGACACACAATCTTTCATAATAGAGGGAAAGAGGGGAGGCAGAGGAGCATCACATGAGATCTGTCCTCACCAATCTTGGTTCAAGGAAGAAATAACAAGCTACTCATGCATGGTGTTACATGTACTACATTAAATATAAAAATCTATCATACCCTACAGGCAGTAGGAGTTGGAAGGGTTAAGAAAAAGTGGGGTGGGTAGAAGGGAGAGAAGAAGTAGTAAGGAGGAAGGGTAGAAAAAAGGAGAAGGGTTGATAAGGAGGGAATACTGAGGGAGGCAGTGGTCAAAAGGAAAACTCTTAAGAAGGGGAAGGGAGAAGAGGAAAAATAAAAGCATAAACAGGGGAGGGAATAGGATGGAGGGAAAGATACAGACAGTAATCATAACTGTGAATGTGAATGAGATGAACTCTCATGATACTTGTAGTTCTTTTTTTTTTTTTCTTCCATTTCCCATTGATAGGGTCAACTAGATGCAGGTAATGAGGTAACTGTAAGAAGAACTTAAATTCTGTCAGGACCTTTCATTTTTGGCAAGGTAAAAAATACATATTTCTAATATACACACACTTGTCCTTAATGATAGGGGAACTTTGGAGAACATAAAAGCTTTCAGGTTCTATAGTTTGCTTCATCAAATGCTTTTCTAGCCTGTTTCAGTTCTTCATTCATCGTAAGTCTTTTACTCTGGCAAACTTCCTCAGGACTTTTCAAATCAAGAAGACAATATCTTCAACCGGCACTTGACCTTGTCTTCCAATAGACATTGCTTTGTGAGTCATTTCAGTGATGAATTCTATGACAAGGTCTTCCAGAATATCCATTGACTCATTGTAAGGATTTTGGTCATCACCAAAGCCATACATCATACACCTTAACTCTTTAGAGAAGTCTTTTCCTTTTACCCTGTCCACCATCTGCTCCTCCTCCCACATCTTCCTTATCTTTCTCAAAAGTGGGATCCTCCTCCTCATCAGCCATTTCATCCCCAGCTCCAATGGTCAAAGATTCTGCTCTCACTCCAGGGTTCACTACCAGGCTTCTGCTTCCCTCTATACTTGTAGTTCTTAAAAATTGTACTACTAACAGGGCAACTAGAATGAACATACATACATAGAGGTTATGGGGATAAGGTAAAGTTGAGATAATGACATAAAAGTATTTAAAGGATGAGAAAGAGGAGTACACTGGATGCAAAAGGAAGGGAGAAGTAGAACATGATAAAGTTTTTCACATGCAGAGGTACAACTTGAACTTTATACTCCTCAGTTTGGGCACAAAGTGGGAATAATATACAAAATCAATTGAATATTGAAATCGACCTTACGAGATAAATTATGAGGTGATATTAAATAAAGTGGTGTGGTGGGGGGACTGACAGAAGAGAGGGCAGACTGGGGGAAGTGGTAGACAAGCAAAACACTGGTGATATGAGAAAAGATGAGATGAGAGAGGACAAACAGGAGGAAAAATAGGGTGGAGATAAATACAAAGGCAGTAATCATAACGTTCAATGTAAATGACATGAACTCTCCCATAAAATTGAAGTAAATAGTGGAGTAGATAAAAAAAAAAACATAATCCCACAATACGTTCTTTAAAAGAAACATACTTAAGCAGGGACACACACACACAGAGTAAGATTGATGGGCTGAAGCAGAATCTACTATTCTTCAGCTAAAAAAAAACAACAAACAACAGGGTATCAATCCTGATCTCAGACAAAGCAAAATAAAAATAGAGTTAATTAAAAGAGATAAGGAAGGAAACTACATCTTGCTAAAAGGTACTACAGAAAATGAAGCAATATCAATAATAAACATATTCAGCAAGTGGTATAATATTCAGATTCTTAAAGAAGTTAAGTGTGTTGAGGGTAAAAAATAAAGATAGACAGCTAAACTATTTTAGTGGGGCACCTCAACTGTTTCCTCTCAGAACTTGATAAATAAAAAAAAGAAATAAAGAAACAAACAAAAGAACCCAAGAAAGAAATTAAGGAAGTGAATAGAATATTAGAAAAGTTAGATATGACAGACTATTGGAGGAAAAAATGAATGGGAAAAAAGAGGAATATTACTTTTTCTCAAAAGCACATAATACCTACACAAAAACTAAGGATAGTAGAAAGATTAAAATAATTTTAAAATGTATTATCTAATTTTAAAGAATAAGTGGGTCAAAGGACAAATCAGAGCAACAATCAATGATTTCATTAGAGAATGAGAACAGTGAGACAATTTTCCAAATTTATGAGATATAGTCAAAGTAATACTCAGGGGGAAATTATTTCTTTAATTTTTACATTGATAAAACAAAGAACAGATCAATTAATTGGGTTAAACCAGAAAGAACTAAAACAGAGAAAGAAAATTATAGACCAATTTCCCTAATAAATATCAATGCAAAAATTTAGCACAAAATACTAGCAAAGGGATTACAACAATGTATGACAAGGTGGGATTTATACCAGGAATCCAGGTTTGCTAAAATATTAGGTAAACTATCAACATAATTGACCCTATCAGTAACAAAACCAACAGAAATCACGTCTATCTCAATAGATGCTGAAAAACATCTTTAGACAAAACAAAGCATCAACCTTTCTTATTAAAAAATACTAGAGTACATAGAAATAAAAGGAACCTTGGTTAAAATGATAAGCAATATCTATCTAAAACTGTCAGCTGTCATTATCTGAAATGTTGTTAAGTTATAAGCCTACCCAAAAAGATCAGGGGTGAAGGAAAGATGCCCTTTATCACCACTATTATTCAATATAGTATTAGAAATGTTAACTGTAATAATAAGTAAAAGAAACAGATGGCATTGAGGAAACAAACTATCACTCTTTGCAAATTATATGATGATCGACTTAGAGAACCCTAGAGAATCAACTAAAAAAAAAAACTACTTGAAATAATGAACAACTTTGGCAAACTTACCAAATATAAAATAAACCCAGAGAAATCATCAACATTTATTTATATGACTAAGAAAAGCCCAGTAAGAAGAGATAGGAAGATAAATTCTACTTAAATTTGCTTTAAACCATATAAAATATTTAAAAATCTACTTGCCAAGAAAAACCCAGGAACTTCATGAAAACAATTACAAAACATTTTTTGCACAAATAAAGTCATATCTAAACAGTTGGAAACCATATTAATCACTCATGCATAGGTCAAACCAATATAATATAAATGAAAATTCTAAGTTAATTCTTTTATTCAGTACTGTACCAATCAAACTACCAAAATTATTTTATAGAGCTAGAAAAAAAAATAACAATATTTATCTGTACTAATAAAAGGTCAAGAATATCAAGGGAATTAATGAAAAAATAAGAATAAAAAGGGAGGTGGCCTAGTAATACTAGATCTGAAACTATAGTGTAAAGTAGTAATCATCAACATTATTTGGTACTGACTAAGAAATGGGGTTGAGAATCTATGTAATCAGTTAAGCACACAAGATACAATAGAAAATGACCACACTAACTCAGTGTTTGATAAACCCAGGACTACCAAGCCTTTGGGAAAAGAACTCATTATTTGACAAAAACTGCTAGGGAAACTGAAAACAATAAGGCACACACTAGGTATAGACCACCTTATCACACCATATGCCAAGATAAGGTCAAAATGGGCTCATGATTTAGATAACAAGGATGATACCATAAACGAATTAGAAGAGCCAGTAATAGTGTACCTATCAGATCTATGGAGAAGAGAAGAATTCATGACAAAATAAGAGATAGAGAGCACTGCAAAATGTAAAATAGATCATTTTGATCATGTTAAATTGAAAATAACAACAACAACAACAACAACAAACTTCTGTACAAATGAATCCAATGCAATCAAGATGAGAAGAAAAACAGAAAGCTGGTAAACAATCTTTACAGGAAGTGTCTTTGATGATGGCCTCAGTTCTCAAGTATATATAGAACAGAGTCAAATTGAAAAGAATACCAGCCATTCCCCATTGATAAAAGGTCAAAGGACATGAACAGTTTTCAGATGAAGAAATCAAAGCTATCCATAAGCATATTAAGCTGTGTTGAAAAATTACTTTTTATCAGAGAAATGCATATTAAAAGACAACACCTTTCAGACTAGCTGATGGAAAAAAAAGTCAATAAATGTTGGAGAGAATTTGAGAAAATTGGGACACTAATGCACTGCTGGTGTTATGAACTGATCCAGCAATTCTGGAAAGCAATTTTGAACTATACCCAAAGGATAACCAAGCTGTACATACCCTTTGTCCAGCAATGCTATACTATATTATGTCTGTTTCATAAAGAAATCATAAAAGTGAGAAAAGGACCTACATGTACAAAAATAGTAATAGCAGCCCTATTCATGGTGGCCAAAAATTGGAAACCGAGGAAATGCACGTCCATTGAGGAATGACTGATAAAGCTTTGGCATATGAATATAATGGAATACTATTGTGCAACAAGAAATAATGGACAAGTAGATTTCAAAAAAACATGGAAACACTGGAATAAACTGATACAAAGTGAAATGGACAGAACCAGGAAAAAAAAATCATACATAGTATCAGCAACATTGTGTGATGATCAACTATTAACAACTCAGCTCTTCTGAGCAATTCAATGATCTAAGAGAAGTACAAAGGACTCACAATGAAAATGCTATCCACATCTAGATTAAAAAAAAAAGCAAAAAAACTTTTCAACCCTGAATACAGATCGAAGCATACATTTTTTTCCCACTTTATATTTTCATGATTTTCCCCTTTTTATCTGTTTCTCCTTTCACAACTGTGACTAATATGGACATATGTTTTGCATGATAGTACATGTATAAACTATCAAATTGCCTACCATTTTAGGAAAAGGGTGGGAGAGGGAGTATGGAAGAAAAAATTGGAACTCAAAATCTTGTAAAAATGAATGCTAAAATTGTCTTGACATGAAATTAGGAAAGAAAAATAAGATACTTTAAAAAGTAGGTCCATCCTTTACTCATATTAAGGCCTTAAAACTAGCGTGTGTGTGTGTGTGTGTGTGTGTGTGTGTGTGTGTGTGTGTGTGTGTGTGTGTGTATGCTTAAGAGATGATACTCTCAATCAGTGGGACCTCCTACATAAGCAAAGTTATCCATGAGTAGGATTCCCACACAGAGATGCTGATTTCCTCTCAAAAACCTCAAGCAAGTTGAGATTAGTAAATAGCTTAGTAAGCCACTGTTGAAATAGAGCTTGATGAAACCCCAGGAAATGATAATGTATATCACGGTTTATCCCATAGTGGAGACACCATAGGAGCTGGTCTTATAAGTGCTGATGTGAGACATAAAATGCTGGTAAGGAAACAGCTGAATGACTTAAATCCAAACCATCTTGCACAACGTCCTGAGATACCCACTAGAAATCTGAGTTCCAGGAGGCACATAGAACTGAAAAAAGTGGTACTGTCACTTTGATGTCTGTCAGCTCAACATTCCTTTGTTCATGCACCATCACTTCCTGTGGAATAGTGAGGGAACCCTGGAGGACTGTGGACATTCCTGCATAATTAATATAAGCGAAGCTAAAGTGATCCAAATCAAATAGGCTGTGCAGGGCTTTGGACTGGGACGGAGAGGAAGAAAAAGCTTGCACCAAGTAATTGTATATGGGATCTTTCACATCCACAGCACCCCACCTCTATGATGAAGGGAAGGGCGCATATTCTTCAGATCTTTTCTGAGGCTGAATGCAGTCCCCAGAGTTATAAAGCATTCAATTTTGTTATTGGTCTTCTGTTTACATTGTTACATCACTATGAATACTGATTTCCTAGTTGTCTTCCCTAATCACATACACAGTTCATGTAAGTTTCTCTGTACTACTCTGGACTCTCCAGAATTTCAATTTTAATTTCTTTTGTTTCATTAGCATTTTAGTATTCAATTTAGCATTTACGTTTGCTTTCATTCCTTGTATTCCTTATTATCTTTACTGTTTTCTGGTCTCTAAAGAACTGTTAATTGTGTCTCCCTTTTTACACTTTAGTTATGACTTTGCACACTGGCAAGTTTGATAAAAGTGCTATGTAGTATTGAAAAACATCCATATCCTGTTAAATCCTTATCCAGAAATTCCTTTTCCCAAGACTGGTTGGTTCTGTATTTGTCTTTTTATTAGCTTTTTACTACAATTGCCCAGGTTTGAAGTGGAAACAGTAAGCATCATCATTACACATGTGTTACTATCTGATGATATAATAATACCAGCTAACATTTATAGCCCTCATTATGTCCCAGGCACTTCGCTAACTCTTTTGTTTTCTTTTGTTCTGTTTAATACAATCTCATCTGGTATGTACAGTGATCCTGGGAGGCAGGTTAAATATTATTATCCCCATTTTACAATTGTAACTAAGATGGACAGAGGCTGAGTGACTTGCCCACCATCACACAGCTAGTAATTGTCTAAGGTCAAATTTGAACTCAGATCTTTCTAATTCCAGGAGTGGAGTTCTACTACCAGATGCTTATGTCTTCCCTTAATTCATCTATGTTCCTTTATAAACTTTTATGCTATTGTATTAGAACATAGATGGTTTGAACTCATATTGATTCATCGTCCTTTCCATCTTTCAACATTTTGCAGCTTCCTTGAATATCTTTCTTCATAGTCTGAATTTGTATTTGGACTTCATTTCTCAACGTTTCTGTTTTGGGAGGGGGAAAAACTTTTCCTTCCAATAAAATCAGTGTTAGTTAACTGCTGTGGGTTTCAGCACCCATTGCTATAGAGCAGTGATGTTGAATTCTAATACAGATGGTGTCATTAATCCATACATAAAGATATCTGTGGGCTGCAAATAGACAGCTTTCCAATGTAGTCAGCTATTTTGTAGTATTGTTACTTGTTATCTTAAATCTTTTCCAATTACAGAAGATCATGGGAGTAATAATGGACTTCTTTTAATATCTCAGAGTTGTCCTTTTCCCACTGAGACTGTCCAGATCAGCCAGTGGTTGCTTTAATTTGCGAAAGGAGAAAGATCCCTGTTTATGTGGAAAGGGAATAAATAATTGTTAAGTGAAAGCTAAAATTTAATTCCATAGTATTATTGAATATTGGATTTAGAAGGTATCTTACATGTTTTCTACCCTAACTCTATCCTTTTATGAATGAGGAAATCAAATCCCAAAAAGATTGTTTGTCTTGTCCAAGGTCTCCTACTTAGTAAGTGGGAGAAATGTGATGGGAAACCCACATCCTTAGCCTCAAGATTCAGGCTGTTTTTTTTTTTTTTTCATTCTGCACTATTACCTCTATTCAAATAGTCTTTTTAAAATCATATTTTTCTTTAAATCATGGTTTTTTTCTCCTTCCAAGTCTTTCTTCTGGGTACATTTCCAATGAGAGCACAACATTTATCCAGCCCCTCTTTTCCTTTCTTTATCTTTTTTTTGAGGGGAGGGTTAAGAAGTTGGAAGAAAATTATAAACAATAACAACGATGTAAACAGCAACCACACTTTTTGCCCCATTGTCTTTGCCTATTGTAGAGCTCTTTGGTTGTTCAGTGGGTAGAACGCTAGACGTGGAGTCTAAAATGTCTGGGTCAAATCTACCCTCAGGCATTTACTGGCTCTGTGATGCAGGCAAGCCACGTAACGCAAGCTTGCCTCAGTTTGCTAATCTGCCAAGTGAGGATAATAAAAACACCCACCACTAGGGGCATTCTACGGATTAAACAGAATAATATAATAATATTGCAAGGTACTTAGCCCCGAGTCTGCACAGAGGAAGCACTACAGAAAGGTAGCTGTTGTTAACTAGCTATTAATATTCATTCACTTTTTAAGCCCTTATATTCAGATTTTTCTCTCTCTCTCTCCCTCCGTCCCTCTCTCTCTCTCTGTCTCTGTCTCTCTCTCTCTGTCTCTGTCTCTCTCTGTCTCTCTCTCTGTCTCTCGCTCTGTCTCTCTCTCTGTCTCTCTGTCTGTAACAGCAAGCACCCTAGCATGCCTAGGGCAGCTACTAGCACAGGTTCTTAGATCTGCTTTTCTAAAGGAAAGCAACTGAAAATGGGTTAACAATCTTACTTTAATCAAACATATCATTTACCTAGTTCAGGAGGAAAAGTCAGCACCCTGAACTTCAGAGAATACAAACAGAAGTTACAAACAAACAGAAAAACAGATCAGCAGACAGACGGCTTCCAGCGTCTGATCATTACATCAGTTACCTAGTCAGTTACCAGAGAGGGAAGCACCAACATCT
>CM053586.1:359436007-359459256 GCA_028646515.1 Pseudochirops corinnae
CGTAGCCACTTTAACAAAGGGCCTAGGGGCAGGGAAGATCTTTAGATTCCCATAACACTGTCTCTGTCTCTGTCTCTCTGTCTCTCTCTCTCTGTCTCTCTCTCTCTCTGTCTCTCTGTCTCTCTGTCTCTCTCTCTGTCTCTCTCTGTCTCTCTATCTCTCTCTGTCTCTCTGTCTCTCTCTCTCTCTGTCAATGATATCTTTAAAAAATTGAAGACAATATTTGTTAGGCACAGTTTATTCTTACTTTCATGACCCTGAGGAAGTCACTAAAACCATTTGCCTCAGTTGCCTCAACTATACAATAGGATAATACTTCCACCTAGGGTGGAAGGGTTGTTGGGAAATTGAAGAGAGATAATATTTGCAAAACAGTGCTTAGTGAACTGCCTGTAGTGAATGTTAGATGACTTTGTATTCCCCTTCTGCTTGATAAATATAAATGGAATTGAGCCAGATCAATCATCAAGAAGTATTTGTTAAATGCTTATTATAGACTGTGCTGTGTGCTGAGAAAAGTAAGAAAAACCCCAGCCCTCAAGGAGCTTATATTCTATTAGTGGAAACACAATGTGTGTGTGTGTGTGTGTGTGTGTGTGTGTGTGTGTGTGTTTCTGTGGTTGTTATCATCACAGTCCAGTGGCAGGACAGAGTCAAGATGAATGGTGATAGCCCAGAATGTCATTACCTTTGTATCATTGATGTCTAAGGAAATTCTAAATGTCTCAAAGCTCCTGTTTCACTTTCCTTTGAGACTGTTGGAGAAAAAAGAGTTCTCATTTATCCATTCCCCTAGGGGAAATCTTCACGTCATGGGGGTAGAACCCCCCAACTTATTGAGATATGTTAAATCAGTCACCCTTGTTTAGCACATCTGCCAAAATACTTTACTGGGCTGTGACTGCTGCACTTGCTACAGCTTCTTGGAGCCCCAGATAAGATTTTCTTGGATCAGGTGAACACAGAAGGTGCAAAGCAGCTCTGAAAGGGCTCAATAGCCCTCACAGCAGAGGTACTAATCTTCCCTGAACACACCCTACAACCTGTGTGTGTGCATACATGTATATAGTAAACATGAGATACGCATATTCTTATTTTTCACACTATATCTCCCTATCTCAAGTAGGCTGGAAATTCAACAGCCATTCATGGACATGAAATTGTTCCTGATTGGTAGAAAAACTTCGACCTGCATAGTTTTGACTCAATTCTTTTCACTCTTCCTTAGGTTGTCTAGTGCCCTCCCCTCCTCTATCCAGGGGGCTCACAGCATTGGGATTCAAAGAGGAGGAAGTTATCACTTTAATGCAAGGACTGATGGGAGAGTATGTCTCTGACTGTATGCGTGGGCAATGTTCGTATAAAGTGATGTTACTTTACCACATGAATAAATGTCATTTCTAAATGCCATAAAAAAGGACAATCACTGCCTTCAATGAACGCTCAATTTAATGGGAGAATGATATGCAATTATGTACAAATAAACTATGAAAATAATAATTAGGAAATAATCAACAAAGGAAAGGCATTAGAATTAAAAGATGTTGAGAGGGGAAAAAGCATCCTAAGGAAGGTGGGATTTTAGTTGAAATTTGAAGGAAACCAGGGAGACCAGGAGTAAGAAATGAAAAGGGACAGAATTCCAGGGATGACTCATATCCATTACCCTCTAAAAAATGCCTAGACTTGGGAGATGAAGTGTCTTGTTTCTGGAACAGCCAGGAGGACAGTGCCACTCTCTTGGTAGAATACTTGGTAGAGGGGAGATGTAAGAAGACTAGAAAAGTAGGAGGGGGAAGGTTATACAGGGCCTTACGTTCATTGCACTTACTCTAAGTCTGTGCTGCTCTTTCCATAGACTCTGTATGTATTTTTAGGAAAGCATGCTTCAAATCTATATGGGAAGAGAATGTACTTTGTTGCTACAGTTCATATTATGCCATTTTAGTAAATGTCCCTGTTTTGAGCTAATTGCGTCTCCTGGCTAACTAAAGAGAGGAAGTTCACTGGTAGGTGTTTATGAGCTTCAATACCTGTGGAGGTTTTGACCCTTGACATAAAAGCTTCCTTCTGGTAACCAAAAATTTATGAAGGAGTCCAACTGGGGAAGTGGTTCAGAGAGAGTGGTATGCTACTTTATGATGATTGCTTCATCATTGTGGCATCCTTGTTTATTTCACCAGTAAGTTCTTTGCCTTTTCCTTCTTAGGTGATAGATATGGAAATACAGTGTTAAATGGAGGCTAAATAATTCTTCAAATGGAAGAAACTAATTATATTTTTGCAGCAGAGAATCAGGATGTTACTATAGCAAGAGTGAGGGAATGATTCTTCATCCTCCCTCTTGATGCCCATGATGTCAATTGGCTTGCAAGGATCTACTTGGAGGGCAGAGTAGGACTTCATAAAGAAAGACATGATAATAATAGAGGCACCTTCTGGTGTGCCCATTTAGCTTTCAGAGTTGGTGCAATGGGGATTGTTTTCCACTATATCCTAACCCTAATCCTAATTCTACAGTGGCACTTCTGGGGAATGAGACTGCAGGCAGGGAAGTTTCTTAATTAAGACCTGAGCAAGGATCACAAAATGTGTTTGTTTGGCCAGCTGACATGCCTTTATGCAAATGACTTCTAAGATTTGCTGACCCAGGTTGGACTTCATCTCCAACTCCCTCTGCTGCTTTCTAGTCCATTTAGTCTACTTAGAGCTTTTGTTCAGCGATGCAAGAAATCATTGATAAAACAGTAAAAAATTATCAAGTGGAATTTGAAGAGTTAGGGGAAATGTTGTATTTGGTTTGAATCAACAAGCTAATATTTTCCTTCATAGTGATTGGTAAGGCCCCAAATTCTAACTTTGTAATTTTTTTTTTTTTAGTGAATTTTTGTCTATATCTAGATATAACTATTGAGTCACAGCAAAGAAGAAACTATCACAGTTGTCCAAAGTACATGCTGTCTCTCCCACAATGGTGGGTTTTTCTTAAGTAGAAACAGACAAATTCTGCTTTATAATAGAAATGCTTGACATTTAAATAATGCTCATTTTTGAGGGAAAAAGTATGCATCTAAGAATTAATTTCTCTGAGTTAAGATATGTTTTGTGGGACATTTGTGAAAAGATAACATTCTATTTTATGATGCATTTTTTGTGGTTGTAATATAAAGTTTTTCTCCCATTTGCAGTTGAATAGTAACATTTCTATAAATATAGAAAGCCAAAAAAACCTCTTAGTAATCATTTATGTAAATTAGACACTAGGGGAGCAAAAGGTTTTTGTTTGTTTTAGAAATAAACAGTCATAAAATGTCAGTAACCATTTTAAAACATTTCCTTTGTGCCTTTTCCCCTCCCATCCCACCCCCCTCCCCCAAATTAAAGACTATTATGAGATCATGTATTTGGAAGTCCAAAATTTCAGCCTTGTCATATTCATTTTACTTTTCCTCTGCAACCATATACTATTTGTCTTTCTCTTCAGGACCCAAATCAAGTCAATTCTGTATCTTGGAGGAAACAATTTTAGAATGAGTGACAGAAGAGAGGGAACCATATATCTAGATTTCTAGAACCCTGAATCACAGCTCAGTGTTCCTACATCAAAAATTCTTTTAAAGGCATTTTAAATGGGATTCCTATATCAGGGAGGAAAGACTTCCAAAGGAAGGCCCTTCTTTGTGTGTATAGTGTTGAGAGCAGAGGATGTAGGGAGGAATTTTTGCCAAAAAACTATAAAGAAACAGAGTTTCTCAAAAAGTCATTTTTTCTTGAAAGGAGGAGAGATAAAAATGGCCTCTCATAATGACTCAAACACATGGAACTGATGCATTTCACTGGATGATCACATTTAAACCTATAAAAGCAAATGTATTTTTAAAGCTAAAAATCTAAGTAAACCCATGCATATAAGGAAAAAAAAATAATGAATATCTTGAAAAAAGATACAATGAGATTTCACAAATAATAAGATATATTTAAATACTGGAAAAATATGAAGAGTTTGTGATTATATGTGTTAAATTTTGAACTATTTTAAATGACATTCCTCTTGGCAAATAAAAAGTCAGCTTCATTTCTTAACATCACTCTCTTCTCCTTGTGTCTGCATTCATACAACTATGAGATAAGTTATATAAAATTTATCTGAGAGGTAGAAATAAGGTTTCCTGAATGGCTTGGGGTCTGGCCAGATTTAATCTCCAGTGAAAACCTATTGCCTTCAATCAGATCTGGATTGGAAATAAGGGATTTTTTGTCAAATGGAAAATATATTCAAGGTGACAAATATTGTTTTATAATTAAGAATTATTATATGCTAATATAGTGCCAAGTAAAAGAAAAAATCCTGAAAAAGAGAATCTATTTTACATTTAAAATGTTTAATATAAAGATGTTGTTCATTCACATCAATTTGCACACCAAAATATATTTTAGTTCACACACTTCCTCTCCTTTTTGTGGGGTGAGGTAGGCTACTTATATATTATTGTCTAGAACTCTGATATTGGTAGTGTGGATTCATATCATTAGTATCTAATCTACTTCCAATGCGTTTAAGTAGAAATTTTCTGGCTATGGAGAAATAAGTCTTTCACTCAAGTCCCAGTTTAGAAACTAAATTTAAAGACATCATAGAAAACACTTAATATAAAACTAATATTTGTACAGAAAAGACTACTGAATTGGATGTTGAGTGTCTATACAAGGTGTAAAGTTTGAGATACATGGAGTCAGTTTTAATTTATTTGTGTTAATCTTTACACAAATGTACAGAGATACATGTGTTATACCCATATTGTATTCATATATGTGTATACATGTATGATAGGATCATTATGAAAGGTGATTTGAGAATTTATTAGCTTCAAAGTGATAACTTTGGTGGATTGATTATCTTGCCAGTGTATATATCCCCTTTTATTTTTGAAGGTCACAAATTCCACATCTGTCTCATAAAATATTATTTATATAAAGTTGTCATCTGAAGCAGGGATTGTCAAATTTTCTGTAAAAGGCCAGATAGTAAATATTTTAGGTTTTGTGGGTCAAACAGATATTATGCAGGCACTTTTCTAAATAAAAAGAAATCAAAGAGAGGAAAAAAAAATAAATTTCCATAAATTTGCCATAGTTAAATTCTAAATATAAAAACATTAATAATAAACTGTACATCTGAAAACATGTAAATCTTATCATAAAAAGAATGAAACTCTTTTTGGAAAGATAACTTTTTTTAATTTGGCTTAACACATGATCTGTACTGTCATAATTCATTGGATATCTTCAATTGTTAATGTTTATGTATAAATAGATTTTGTATATTTCATCTTTGAAAATGTCTTTTCATTCAGATAAATATTGCCAAATAGTGATATGCTTATGTGCATGAGAATATATTGTTAATGAACATAATTATCTCATGGAAAGTACTTACAGAATTCAATGAGAGATAGGATTCTGGGAAGATGGCAGAGTAGATTGGATTATTCCAAATTCTTGAGATTTTCCCTCACAAATGTTACAAAAGTACATCATCAAAGTGTGGGTGGAGATAAATAAGAATAGGGACATGACCTGAGTGCTCCTGGGACAATTTGAGAAGATCAGAAGAAAAATCCCAGGATGAAGTTTGGTCCCTGTGAGGAGTAAAAACCCCTCCAGGCTGGGGTCCACTTAAACAACAAGCTGGAAGCCCTGAGGGTCATTGGTTTGAGAGACTGCCTCAGCCATAGGAAATTTTACCTCCAAGATAGTGAGGGAATTGGGCATCTGAGCCCGGGGAAGATGGAGGAAATTTCTGCTGACCAGGAACGCCAGACTCAGTTGTGCTACAAAGAGTGGCAGAGGTGAGAAGGAACCAGCAGATGCCCAGTGAGTGCAGAAACAGTGGAGCAGAAAGCTCCTGTCTGTGGGCACTTACAGGAGGTTTGAGGTTTGTTTTTGATTCCAGGTTACAGGGAAGAATTGAAGATTTGGGACAAGAGGCATCATTCCTCATACCCCAAGACTAGCGGTGAATACAAAAATTAAACTATTACCACAAACAAAACACATAGGCAAAGGAGAAAGAATTCAACCATAGAAAGCTACTGTGGGAAAAGAGATGACCAAGGTTCATCTTCAGAGGAGGATATGGAAAGTAAAGAAACACCCAAAGAGTTGTGTCAAATCGTCAGCTGCCCAAAAAGAATTCATAGAAGACCTTAAAAAAGACTTTAAAAATCAAATGACAGAAATAGAGGAAAAAACAAAAAAATGAAATAAGGATAAGCCAAGAAAAATGAGAAGGGTATGAAAGGAAAGTCAACTAACTAGAAAAAGGAAATCCAGAATTTTAAGAGTCAACATGGCACTTTGAAAATTAGAATTGGGCAAGATGAAGTCAATGAAAGTATAAGAGATCAAGAAATAATTAAACAGAATTCAATGAGATTATTCTCTTGATATTTGCCATTTAGCATATTATTTCATTAAAGATTAATCATTTTTTCATTGAACATTTAGTGGAATTTCTTGCAACGCACAGTAAAATAAATTTTGAAAAAAATATGCATTTTAACAGTTGTATCAAGGTTCAAGAAATATTTTTACTGCTGGAACTGTATTTTGAACTTATGAGATGTGAGAATGGGGATCTTGTTTTAACTCTCAACAACAAAAGAAGTGCATGAAACATTGTCATAATGTCTGATTCAAACAAAGTCAGTTATCATTGAATTGACTTAATTTAGAAACTTTCCTAGTAAGATCAGGGGTGAATCAAGGATGTCCATTATTGCTATTAATATTCAATATGGTATTAGAGAACATTGTGCACAGTAAGAATACTAGTGTAATAATGATTAAGTGTCAAAGCCACTTTGATTAATACGATATCCCATAACCATTCCAAAGGACTCATGATGCAAAATGCTATCCACCTCCAGAGAGAAAACTCATAAACTCTGAGAGCAGATTGAAACACATTGTTTTTTTTAATTTTTTCCTAACATGGATAATGTAAAACTGTTTTACATAGTTTTGCAAGTATGATGGGTATTATATTTCTGACCTTCACAATGAGCGGAGCTGGAGCTGGATGGTGTACAGAATTTGGAACTTAAAGGGAAAAAAATGTAAAAAGTAAACTAAGTAAACATTTTAAAATGTTATCATTGAGTTGATTTCCCACAGTATACCACAATTGGCATTTCCAGTAACTGAAAATGATTTAGTTTTGAAAAATAAAGGTTTTTTTTTTTTTATCCTTACAATATTTCAAATGAAGACCCACCCTGAAACAAAAGCTTTATATTGGCATTATTACATAATCATCAAGAATCCTTGACTCCATTGGTGTTGATTCATTTGGTGAATGTTTTACTTTTGTCCTTGGGTCTTCAGCACACTGTCTGTCATATAAGGACAGGTTCCTTAGTGCTTAGCAATTGATATAGTTAATCAGATGCCAGTGTGGGAGCTATAAAAGGTAAGAGAGACCAGCTTATCCACTTCTTCATTTTAGAGATAAGGCATCAGATGTCCAGGGCCATCCACAGTTAGTATATGTCAAAGGTAGAATTTGGCCCCTTATATTTCTTAATCTGAAGCCAAGGTCAGATAGCATGACATGATGTTTATCCATCTTAAAGCTCTTAAGCAATCTGTATGTGTGTGTGTGTATGTATCTATGTATATATGTATATGTATGTATGCATATATGTGTTTATATGTATATATTCATCCCAAACCTTTGAAAAAAAAGTTATATTGTCCCTATTACAGAAAATGCCTTTATACATGCAACATCCGAGATTGTAATGAAAGTACATATCTGCCCTCCATTGTTACCACGTCCAAAAGCAGATATGATAAAAAACCTAAAAACTTAGACTTATGTGTAATTTAATGAAGAATTATGGGAATCAAAAGTTATCTACCTCATAGACCCACTGGTGACAGGACTGAGACAGCTTTCTAAAAGGTTATTTTGCTCTTAAGACATCCCACTACTTTTGTTTGTTTGTTTAAGTTTCTTTACTAGAAAATAGAAAACACAACATGAAGTGACTAATAATCCTCTGCAAGACTTTTTTTTTCAAATCTGATGTATTAGTTTGAGCATGAATGAACACACTAACATTGTGTCACATTTTCCTTATTGGAAAAGGGCAGTGGGATCTGGAGGATAGAATGCTGCCCATGGGATCTGGAAGACTTGGATTTAAATTCTGCAGCTTCACCGATATGAAACAATGGATCCACCATAGTGATCCTAACAAAACTCTCCAGGAGTGTGAAGAATTGGGATCAACATCCACACAATCCACTCTTTTCCCCTTTTCTCCTCCAAGTCCATGGAGCCAGGAAAGGTTATATGAAGAGGAATCTATTTCTTCTTAACTTAGAGATTCTAAAGAGTATTTTCTTCCCACAGATATACAAGAAATTTTTACTATGTGTCATGCACTCTTCTAAAAAATGGGAACAAAAAAGGGCATAAACTGGTCCCTGCTCTCAAAATGTTCATAGACTGAATGCAAGAGACAACATTCAAACAACTATGCCCAGACAAGCTCAGTGGAGGAAAAAAATGAGGGAGTCTCAGAGGGAACACATGCAGATGAAGAACAAGGACTAAAGAAATGTTTTGTTTTGTTTTTTAATCACAATTGCAATGATTTACTCCATCAGATTGTGAACCCAGATTGGGAGCTCCTTATGAGGAATGGCTGTCTTTTCCCTCTTTTCTGTATCTCCAGAGCTTAGCATAGTGCCTGACACTTAATAAATGTTTCATGATTAATTGACTGCTACATGCTCAACACTTCAGTGGCTTGTGTTTATTCATTCTTCTTTCAGCCACATTCATAGAAGGGGCTTTATGTTGAGTAAACATTGCCATATCACCAACATTTAACCTTATTGAATTGCCTTCTGCCCCTCTATTGGGTCTAAAGTGAAAGTTGTATGTAGGCAATGAGGGATAAGCACGAGACCCAATTCAGATCTGAGCACTACTCTTGGATTTATAGCCTAATATTTGTGTTTAGGATTTTCCTGTACATTGTACATGTGCCTTATGTATTTGTGCGTTCAGATCATACCTGAAATTGTTACTTCCCAGGGCTTTCTATCTCAAATTCTTTATTTTTGTATACTGAAAAATACAATTGGGACCACCCTGTTTTGTCAATTTTTGGAGGTCTTATCCTTGAAGCTTAGTAGATTGAGAGAAGATGCAGATTCAAAAAGACCAGGTTTGTAATTCTACCTTAACCTCTATGAGCTTTGTTAACCTAGGCAGGTTATTTAACTTAAGTATATCTCTCCCTTTTCATCTCTACCTCATGGCTTCCTTCAAATACTAGCTAAAATCTCATCTTTTCCCAGAAACCTTTCCTGATCCCTGCTATTGCTATTACATTCCCTCTAGTGATTATCTCTAATGTAGCCTGTACATACCTTGTTTGTTGCTTTCAGGTCATTTTTTCCAACAGACCCAGAGCTTTTGAGAGCAGGGAAGATCTTTTTCCTGTCTTTGTATCCCAAGTGCTGAAGAGTTTCTGGCACAAAGCAGGTATTTAATAAGTGCGTATTGGTTGATTGGCCTAGTTGTTGTTGAATATGGCCAATGAGATAAGGCTTGGCTTTCCTTTGGAAGCCTTAAAATGTTATATCAACTCCATATACTGTTCTATTTTTATTAAAAGACTGGCTGTCTCTATTTATCAGACTAACAGGATCCAAGAATTGTGGATTTAAACCTAGAAGAGACATTTAGAGTCTATGGAATTCAACCTCCTCCCTTTACAGGTGAGGAAATTCAGGCAGAGAGATGCTGTAAGATGTGTCTAGCATAACACAGCTAATAAGTTACTGAGGCAGGACTGAAATTGAAATCTACCTGACTCCAAGTGCTCAGTTATCCCTATCTACCATGCAACATTGTCTCTCTTGGAGACCCTTTCCCCTATTGATTTTCATGTGTTTCTGGGAAATAAACAATATGTATGTAGTCTATAAATTCCATATAATGATAGAAATTTCCAAAATCTGTTTACAAAGACATTTTCTAAACATTAAATATCAAGCCTTGAAGTCACTGAAAAATTATTGTATTTAAATTTAAGTTCACACAAGCAATAACAGGAAAAATGTTAGGGGGGGAAGTATTCATTTCAATCCTCCCTACCCCTCCCCACTCCTTAATGGAAAACAATGATACATGGAAACAAAATAATGCAGATTATCTCTTTGCAAGGGAAGATTCTTAGTGTAGGAATTTGCAGGAATAGATTCTTTGTGTAGATGGGAGTTATACTTGGTCTTAAAGCACATGTAGGGTTTGGAAAGGAGAGAAGAAGCATTCTATGTCAGGAGATATAAAGCCAAGCACAAGCAGCTTTCCAGAATAATGCTACCGTGAACACCTGTTAAGGTGCTGATTACACAGTATAGGGAACACTCTATTCTATAACAAATCAAGGCAAAACATTCACAGAAAGTCAAGGTACAACATTCACAATATTACAACTTATCACAGAAAAGCAATATATATTATTCACAATACCTTATCACTAAAATGGCCACATAGTTTTCTACTACAGGAGAATTTTGAAGAAAGAGCAATAATTTAGTAACTCAAGCATTTACAAAATCTTTAATTCAATCACAAAGTACGATAGTAAAAATTCTCCACTCATGGCGCACACTAAGTTAACTCAATCAGTCACTGATTCAGTCATCAATCACTATTCCATCATCAGAAAATACACAAGCCCTCCAACCCTCAGTCACTAATAAATTACAATTTCTTAGTCAGTACACAGTATCCAAGGAAAGTCTTCCTTCCACTTGACTCAGGGCAGTCTCCTAGACTCTTTGCATACCCTTCCGTGGTCCCAGATTCTACCTGGATTCACCAAATTATCACCTGGCTTGAAAGGTAGATAGCTCCCAGGTCCCTGTCCAGCTTTCTGAGCACTTCCTGTTCCACACTGAAGCCCATAGCATCCAGTTCACCCCAAATCCTTCCCAGTCTCTGTTCCCAAGAAGCCAAGGCTTAGTAAAGCCACAAACAGGTTCATATAAAGTACTAGTATCACAATTATGCTTCCTCAGGCTTCAGCAGCTCTCGCTGGCCCTCAGAAATACTTAGCAGTGCTTGCTGACCCTCAAACTCAGCAGAATGTTCAGCTGGTTCCCAGAATGAAAATCACTCCATCCAGGTTTTCAAAATCAAAATCATTCTCTGGGGGGAGGGGTGGAACACTGGATACAGCTTTCCTCTTCAGCTCCCTACCCTACCATACCCTTTCCACAGCAGCAGCAAGAAGATTTGTGGGACCCAGCAGGGGCTTCTCCTTATATAGACACAACATTAGCTTCTTCCTGTTCCAGCCAAACCTTTCCTGTTACATGAGCAACAGGGATTCATACCTTCTGTTTCTTTAGCAGAGGCTTGATTAATTACTAAGTGCTAAGTACCTGTTCCCTTTGCCAATGCAAAGGGATCTTCAGATTCAAATTACATTACCATTACAGGAGAGCATATAAAGAAAGGGAGGTCAGTATCAAAATGGCATATTTGAGATCTATGAAGTGACTTGGAATTCCTAAACTGAAACTTTCTGTAGGGGAGTAGAGGGAAATAATATTGGATGGCTATGCTGAAGCCAAGTAAAGATGAGTACTGATAGTGAAGTTAAAAATCAAACAAACAAATTGAATCTTACAGACATGGGAGAGAGTTTGGCTATTGTCTCAGCCAGTTTGCAACATGATTAGTATAATAATTAGTCTCAAAATCATAGGATTTCAGGATTGAAATGGAAGTTGAAGACCATTTAGTTGTCCATATTTTATAGAATTTGCAGCTCACAGAACTTAACTGAGCTATCTATGTCACATGACTACTTTATGGGCTAAATCCTATATGCCTGCATTTTTCAACTAGTTTTTTTAAACCAGAAAACAATATTTATTGAAAAAATATACATGTATTTGAACACTTCAAAAATATTTTTCTGAAAATTTATATTGAGTGGAAATGGATACATAAAGTTGTTGGTTCATCACACACACACACACACACACACACACACACACACACACACACTCCGCATTCTGTAGCTAAGAAGCACCAGGTTTCTGGATTCATTCCTACTGCTTAGGAGAATCAAATGAGAAGTATTTAATGAATGAACTTGACTTTTGAATGTAAATTTCACTTCACATGAAAATCAGAAGGCAAAGGAAAAGGTGTGTATTTCTCTCCTCTCCCCTTCACCAATAAAAACCTGGGATTTGGGTAAATGATTCATAGATAATAATTCAAACAATGCAAATATGTATAGAGACCCTATTATATACAGAAGAAAAGATCAAACTGAAAAATTGTGATAGCAAAAGAAAAATCAAGTACTAATTTTAAACTGTGGGTGAAATCTAAGATGGATTTCTTCATTAGTTAAGTGAAATTGAAGTTAAGTTTTGTAAAACTAGAGTCATAGCTTTTAAGGCAAAGCAGGTAGAAAGCCCTGATATCAGGAAAGTGAGTTGGAAAGATTGTTAAATACTGTTATGGAAGAATGTTTCCTGTCTGAGTTTATGTGTTAAGTAACTGGTATCAAAATATATTTACCACAACATAGGTAAGATAGAGGTAAGAACCAAGGTGTTTTTTTTTTTTTTAATATATTAAAACATTAATTTAGACCTCAGAGAAAACCTGAACCTAGATTAGGATTCAAACAGGATGAACTTCTTATACTCCAAATAACATCAGAGTGATGACAGAGAAATAATTCCTTTGTACATTACACTCTTGCATATCATTCTGAGGCCACAAAAGTTAAAGAAAAGATGAATTAATAAAGGCATACTTCCTTTGACGTTATAAAAGATTAACAAATTTAGTTAAGCTGAGTCATTATGTCAAATATCTCCTAAGAAAACAGACATTGTCAAACAAACCCTACAGGTAAACTAAGTAAGGTTAGAGATTAAACTACAGTTAGAGGATTCACAAACAGGCCAGTTGAGAAGGAAGGTTTACATACAGCCAAGGAATCTAGAAAAGTTCAGGTCCTTCCTCTGGCTTTATATCTAAGCAATGTTTAAAACTCTAAGTAAAATTTCACATCCCATGTGACAAATTTTAGAAAAGTTACAGGAGGAATAAAATGAAATTTTCAAAATTCCCATTACAGTATAGATCTTCAAATAAGACAAAGCACTGATTATTCTGGAGTCTTTTAAGATTTAGTGAGAAAGGTACCAAATGATACAAAGGCTTTAAAAATGTGTGCTACACTGATATCATCCTTTAAATGATATTGCCTTCTATTCAATTCCAATTGTTTTTATTAAAATAATATTTTATAAAGAATAGGGCAAATGTGATTATTCATAGCTTGCATAAACCATGCGCAGGACTACTGTTCAAAGAACCAATGCTCATGACTAAGGCATCATTGTCACCTGCTCATGACAGCTAAATTTAACTGAAGGCAAAGTGATTAAGTATATCCATTTCCCCACAAAACAAAACAAAAGGAAAAACCTGGAAAAGTTTACCTGTATAACTAAATATACATGAGATAACATAAACATTAGAAATCCGTAATCCGATGTGTGCATACACACATAGCACACATATAAAATATATATACACTTACAGTATAATCACATAAAGCCATAGTCTGATATAGTTATGTATGTACATGCATGTGAATATATGCATGTATATATAGACATGCATACATACACACACCTGTATGTGTGTTTAACAGACTAAAAGATGATACTGTTAATGTGCTGCACTCAGTGTGTCAGTCAATTTGGAAAACATAACAGTTACCACAATATTGGAAAAGATCAATTTATGTCCCAGTTCTAAAGAAGGACAAGGTCAAAGAATGTTTAAATTACCAAACAATTGCCCTCATTTCACATGCCAGCAGTTATGCTTAAGACTTTACAAGCTAGGCTTCAGTGATAAGTGAACTAATAATTCCCAGAAGAGCAGACTGGTTTTCAAAGAGGCTGAGAAACTAGAGACCAAATTGCTGATGTTCACTGGATTACAGAGAAAACAAGGGAGTTCCAGGGGGAAAAAATACTGCTTCATGAGTACACTAAATTCTTTCGCTGTGTAGGTCATAACAAAATGAGTCAAATCCTCAGAGATGGGTGCACAATATCAACTTTATTATCCCCTGAGGAACCTGTATGTCCATCAAGAAGTATTAGCACCAGGCATGAACAACTAATTGATTTAAGACTGGGAAAAGTATATGACAAGACTATTTATTGCCATCTTATTTATTTAACTTCTATGCATAGTACATCATATGAAATGATAGATTGTGTGAATCAAAAGCTGAATTTAAGTTTGCTGGGAGAAATATAAACAATTTCAGATATATGAATAATTCAGCTCTGATGTTAGAAAGTGAATAAGAATTAAGAAATCTCTTGATTAGAGTAAAAGAAAATAGTATGAAAGCTGTCTTGAAGCTTAACAGGAAAGGGAAGGAAGAGTAAGGGAAGGAAAAGGAAGGTGGGAGGGGAAGAGAAAGAAAAATCATCCAAATATCCCATCACTTCCTGGCAAATAGGAAGAAAATAAATGGAAGCAGTGTCAGATTTTATGTTGTTGGGCTGAAAGATTACTTCAGACAGCAACTGCAGTCATGAAATTAGAAAGATTCTTGCTCCTTGGAAGGAAAATTATGGCAAATTTCAATAACATCCTAAAAAGTGTAGACATTGCCTTGCTTACAAAGGTCCATATAGTCACATCGACATTTTTGGTTTTTTTTTTTTTCCAGTATTAATATATGGCTGTGAGAATTGGACTATAAGAAAAGCTGAGTGCTACAGAATTGGTGCTTTTGAATTGTGGTGCTGGAGAAGATTTTTGAGAGTCCCTTGGATAGAAAGGAGATGAAATAGATCAATACTTAAAGAAATTAATTCAGATTGCTCTTTGGAAGGTCAAATACTGAAGCTAAAGATGAAATCCTTTGGCCACATAATGAGAAGTTAAAACTCATTGGAAAAGACCCTGCTGTTGGGAAAGATTGAAGGTGAAAGGGGAAAGGGAGAACAGAAGATGAGATGACTAGATAGTGTCATGGAAGCCATGAACATGAGATTTGATAGACTTTGAGAGATAGTGGAGAATAGAAAGGTGTGTTCTTCTGTAGTCTATGGGGTCATGAAGAGTTGGATATCATTGAATAAATGAACAATCTATATAACAGATACAGTGGTTTTGGATTGTTATGATTATAAAGTATATACACACACACATGTACATTTTACATACCTATTTCTATTTATCTACCTTTCTATCTATATAGCTCCACAGAATCTCAGTGACAAAATTTCCCAATTAGATAAATCTCTAATGGTAATTTAGTCGGAGATATCTGAAACAGAATGAGTAATCCTCTAGCATTTGATTGAGGACATCCCTTGAGGGCACCACCCTTCCCACATCTCCTAAGGCAGCTGCTCTCCTTTGGGATCACCCTAATGGTTCACAAGCTCTTGCCTGAATTTGCTTCTCTGTAAATACTGCTCATTGCTTCTTGTCCTGTCCTTTGGGGCCAAAAAGAAAAAAAAAAACAGTCTGATTCTGCTACCAATACCCAGAATTCACCGTAAATCCACAAATAAACAAAGCAAAAACTTCTAAAATATCACCACCAACACACAATACTTTGAGAAACATGTCAAATTTAATGATTTCAAATACTGGTCCCTTACAAAACAAGCTTACTCAAAGGACAACATCCTTTTCAAAACAACTTGACTGTAAAATGATGAGGGACTCCATAAATATGATTATTGCCTCAGATTTCTTATTCATATAAAGTACATTTTATTCACATAAACACACTAATATTAATATGAGTGTCTGACCACAAGTAAAAATAGGTTCATTACATTGCACTAGGAATTATCATTTGTTCAAATGGATTTCTACCCATATTTATCAGGAATTTGCCAATGAATACACTCAAACTCAGCAACAAAATAATGTCTCTAGTAGTTGATGTTGGTGTAATGCTGAGCATGATAAGTAAAAATCAGACTGAGGTAGGGATTTGTATTCCAGTCCTGATACTTCACAAGAAAGCATATCAATCATCTGTAATTAAGTTGTCAGATTCTAATTTTGGAAGAACTATTTCACTCTAAAGCAACAAGTGTAAATATCAGAATAAATGAAGATTTTAGAGAAAAAACCCACAAAACATAGTGCAGATCTCCTCCAATTGCGATGTCACCACAACATTAGGTTGAGGTTGTTGGTGTCTTTATTTTTATTTCTAAGTGCAACAAGTAGACATTTTATTGGCTATAAGAGACAGCATGTTTCAAACAAATCATTTTGAGGTGAAGCAGGCCTGGAATTGTGTACTTACCTAAAAAGGTTTATGACTTCCCCCCAGAACAGATATGAAATTGATCCTTGAAGAAGAGATTTATAGTTCATCTTTGTCACATCCTTGAGCTATCTTCTGTCACACTAGAAGAAAGTCAGTGTATGAAAGGAAAGTGGATATGTATAAAATCAGACATGGTGCTGACTGGACTACGTAGCTTCCTCTGTTTTTTTTTGGCCTAAAAATCACTTTTGACTCTTGAAAGAACAAGAAAAAAGATAGCTTCTTCAATTTTAAACAATTACTTTGCAGGAAAAAAAATATAGCATAGTTGAGTTGCCCTTGGCTACTTTACACTGAAAACTTTCAAGTTGTTTTATTTGTTTTTGTCCATATTCTGGGTTCCTAATATAAGATTTGCCACAGGTGAAAAGCCAATTTTTCATTTTTTTCCAATAGGGTCTGTCTTGCCAGATTCTCTTGGAAGTCTTTAGACTATGAATATGAAGACAAAATCCTTTCTTTTTCTTCCAGTAGTTTCATTTTCAAGGGGAAAGCTGAAAAGGAGGAAGTGAAGAGAGAAACTGCCATCATCTTCCTCTTTTAATTTGGCTAACACTGATTTATCACCATGTTAGGGAGGTAAGCGTCCCACAGCCACTATGTGACACTTTCTAGGACAACATTTTTATGACCAAAATTCATCTAGTAGGCATATAAAAAATACTGATGGCAGGAATCTGTGGATGGCATAAAGAGGTAAGTGTCTTCATAAATCTATTCTAAGTATGAGTATTTTTGAAATTGTAATCAGAGAAGCAATGTACCTCAGTGAATGAGCCCACTCCTAAAGGCCGATAAGTCATAATTTGAAATCTGACATTGAAAATGGCCACAGTTCGATCCTGCACGAGGCTCTAAAATGGATGTGGTCATGCCACCGAGGTCTTACCCCATGCCTACAATCATAGAGTAGGCAAAGCATTGTGAGTGTAAGATAAGAGATGTGAAAGACAATGGGAAAGGAAAGACTATAATGCAAGGGCCAAGAGCTTGCTTTTTCTTTTGACTGAAGGTGACTGTCCACTGGTTCCAGGGATAAAGGTGCTTCTCAGCACCAATTAAGTTCTGCTCAGAAAAAAAAATGATAAATGAGGGAAGTATGAGGAATTTAGTTCAAATGGAAAGGCCTGAAATGAAAAGCTTGAAATATGACAAAGGAGAAAATGTGTTCTAGACACATTGTCTGGGACAGAGGTGTCAAAAGTGCTGGTGCCCAACAGGCAGGGCCGCATTAAAAAAGTAATTTGAAAATATTTAACAAGATAAGTAAAAATACAATAGTACACAGATAATGTTAGTATGTGGTATTCTAAATCAATCTACATCCCTCAGGGACCGTGTTTCTATTTGATCTTGACATTGAATATATGGTATCTTGGAACTATGATGCATTCCATGAAGAAGATATTTAAAACGGTTTCAGAATCAATGAATGAATTTTACAAATCACTGAGCACCTGTCGTGGTCCAGCCCCTGAGGGTTCGAATAAAACACATAGTATGCATGCAGCTCACGCCATCCAGGATCTTAACATCAACTGAGAGAGAAGCCATGGACTGAAACATGCTTTGGCTCTCTTTGTATCACAAGTACTTACTGCAGTGCCTGGCTCATAGTGACAGCTAAGAAGTGCTTATTGATTGACTGTGATTGAGTGATGACCAAAGAAGAATGTTTTGCTCTGTAAAGACTCTTGACTGGTCACAGTTAGATTGATGTTCTCTTTGAAAAGGCAATGGGATGTTGAATCAAATGCCATTCTCAGGGCATGAAACAGAAAAGACTAGGGTGCTGAGGTGCTAAGGTTATACTTGGAGAAATCTTCACAAGTACTAACACTATGGCATGAAAAGCCTCAAGGTATTCAGTCCCAAGGTTCTGATGGATGAAATGTCACAGGGAATTATCTCAGAAGACTCAGTATGGAAAGTACAAGAGCAGCAATAAGGCACAAAATGTCCAGGGAAAGGGAATAAGCATTTGTATTGCTCCTACAATGTTCTTGATGTTATGCTAAACAGCAGTGCTACAATTTTTTTTCTCTTTTGTTCCTCACAACCACCCTGAAAGGTAGATGCTATTATCTACAATAGTAGTTCAGGAAACTGAGACAGACAGATGTTAAGAAACTTGCCTGGTGTCACACAGACAAATCTTCCTGATTCTAGACCTGGCACTCTATGCATCGTACCATCTAGCTTCCCCTCTTCATCTTATTCTTATAGTATTTTAATATCCTCTCAGGTGGGAGAGGAGTCTCTCTCCATTCCAGTCCATCCTCCATTCCCTCACCAAAGTGATTTTTGTTAAAGTTGAAGTCCAACCTAGTCACCCGAACTACTCAATAAATACGAGTGGCTCCTGATATTTTCTGGAGTCAAATGAAAAAGTGCTCTATATGACATTCAAAACCATAATCTAGCCACCCGCTCCCCTTTCTAGTTCTCTTATACCATACTCCCCAGTACACATTCTTATATTCAGTGTCACTGGTCTCCTTGATGTCCCATGAATGAGAAATCTTGTGTCTTGCCTCTTGGAATTTTCATTGTGCCTCATGTCAATGCTCTTCCTCCTCTTCTTCACCTTTTGGCTTCCCCATCTTGTTTCAAAAATGAACTAAAATCCCACCTTCTACAGGAAGACTTTCCCAGTTCCTCCTAATTCCAGTGCCTTCCCACTGTTATTTATTTTTCTTTTTAATATCTTGTTTGTACATATGTGTTTGCCTCTTGACTCCTCAATCAGGTTGTAAGTTTCTTGAGTTGAGGGATTGTCTTTTGCTTTTTAGTATCCTATAACTTGGATTCAAACAGATACATAGAGTCATTTTTGAAATTGTAACCATGATACAGTTTTTCTTGCTCTTTTATTTACTATGAGGACCACTCCATTTTTTCTAAGTGATTCTTTCCCACAGTAGTATATACAGTGATCATCTGAAATAAATGCAACAATTCTCACTTATTTTAGTTCACTGGAACCTAAGATGTTGATATTTAATCTACCCTTCTTTTTGAGAGGATCAAATCCAAGTTTTGTGACTTGTTTGATCTGGAGCAGATCATTAGCATCTCTGTGCTTTGGTCTCATATTAAAAAAAAAAATAGATTGGACTCATTTTAAGGAAGCAGAGAAAAGAGTTTATCTTGGTTCATATACCTTACATTCCAGGTCTCTATGCAATACTTATCTTTTCAGCACCTGACTTTCCTTTAGTAAGCAGATGAATGCACATCTTAACTTCCTTTCAGGTTTAGACCAGTCACTTCATTGGTACTGGGGCTACTTATAGTTGTTTTCTGCTCTTCCTAAGTAGCATATTGGACACCTTCTGACCAGAGGGAACTCATCTTCTCATGTCATCTCTTTTATTGTTTTAATACTCTCCATTGGAGTTTTCTTGGCAAAGATACTGGAGTGCTTTACCACTTCCTTCTTCAGTGGATCTTCTAATGGATGTGATGGAATTTCACCTGAGCTATTTAAAATCCTAAAAGATGATGATGTCACAGTGTTGCACTCGATATGTAAGCAAATTTAGAAAGTAAAACTGTGGCAATGAGATCAGAAAAGATTGGTTTGTGTCCCAATGCTAAAGAAGGGCAATGCCAAAGAATGTTCTAATTAACAAATTATTGTGCTCATTTCACATGCCAGCAAGGTTATACTTAAGATTCTGCAAGTTAGACTTCAGCAATGTATGAACTGAGAATTCCCAGAAGAGCAGGCTGGTTTTCAAAAAGGGAGAAGAACTAGTGACCAAATTGCCAACATTCATTGTATTATGGAGAAAACAAGAGAATTATAGAAAAAAAAATCTACCTTTGCTTCATTAAGTACAATAAAGCCCTTGACTGTGTGGATTACAGCAAAATGTGGTAAGTTCTCAAAGAGATACTTATATTGGATTATCTTACTTGTCTCCTGAGGGATTTGTATGAAGGCTAAGAAGAAACAGTTAGAAGCCAACAGGAAACACTGATTGGTTAGAGATTGGAAAAGGGGTAGGACAAGACTATATATTGTCACCTCATTTAATTAACCTACATGCAGATTACATTAAAAATGAAAGCTAAGATTTTTGCAACTGGATTCATTACATCTTGGAAAATAGGGAGAATAATTGGAAGCAGTGACAGAATTTCTATTCTTGAACTCAAAGAACACATCAGATGGCAATGTAGTCATGAAATTAAAAAGACACTTGCTATTTGGCAGGAAAGCTATGGGAAGTCTGGACAACATACTAAAAAGAAGAGAGGTCTCTTTGCAGACAAAGGTCTATACAGCCAAAACTACAGGATTTTTCCGCCCAATACTAATGTACAAAGGTAAGGGTTGGATTGCAAGAACAGCTGAGCACCACAGAATAGATGCTTTGAACTGACGCTAGAGAAGACTTTTGAAAATCCCTTGGATGTACTGCATTTGGAATCAGGAAGGCTCATTTTCATGAATTCAGATGCAGCCTCAGCAACTTACTAGCTGTGTAACCCTAGACAATACATTTAACCCCTATTTGCCTCAGTTCCTCATCTATAAAAATGATCTGAAGAATGAAATTGCAAAATAACTCCAGTGTCTTTGCTAATAAAACTCCAAAATGATGTCACAGAGAGCCAGACATGTTTGAAATGACTGAACAAAAATAATTTGAAGGTCAAATACTGAAGCTGAAGTTTAAATACTTTAACCATAAAATGAAGAGACAGGATTCATTTGAAAATACATTAATGTTGGAAAAGATTGAAAACAAAAAGAAAAGGGGAAAGCAGAAGTTGAGATCAATAGAT
Source organism: Pseudochirops corinnae (assembly GCA_028646515.1). Taxonomy (NCBI): domain Eukaryota; kingdom Metazoa; phylum Chordata; class Mammalia; order Diprotodontia; family Pseudocheiridae; genus Pseudochirops; species Pseudochirops corinnae. The sequence goes on from CM053586.1 coordinate 359,457,253, forward strand.
AGTGCCATGGAAACCATGAAAATTCACTTGGACAGGCTTCAAGAGATAGTGGAGGATTGAAGGGTTTGGCACTCTATGGTTCATGGGTTCAAAAAGAGTTGGATGTGACTGAATGCTGCAGCAGCAGCAGCAGCAGCAGAAGCAGCAACAGTATTTGAAGCAAAAGCAACAGCAACAACATCTTGGAACTGAGTAGAATACCTGGCACATTGTAGGTACTTACTCTATGTTTATTGACTGACAGACTGACTTCAACAGTCAGCTCTCTTTTCTCTGCTTCCTTAAAATGAGTTCAATCTATTTATTTTTTTTTTTAATATGAGACCAAAGCACAGAGATGCTAATGATCTGCTCCAGATCAAAGAAGTGACAAAACCTGGATTTGATCCTCTCACTCCACATCTGGCATTCTTTCCATAGTACCACACAGTTACCATAGAAAAAGACCTACTTAGCAGGTGACAATGATTTCATAGATTTCATAGATTTCATTTTCATATCCTCCCTCCCATCTTCCCCACTCCAGTTGACCTGATTATCTATTCAAAACATCTGATCTTCCTTTGTGACTCAATATATTTTACCTTGTACCTTCATCATTAATAGGCATATCTTATCCCTCCAGTTAAGGCAAAATGTAATTACATTTGCACAACATCATTTTACATTTTCACATGGTACTTTGACGGGGAAGAGGAAAAGCATCAATACCTGTGTATGCCATGAAAGGCTTCATGGAGAAGATGATGTGTGCGATTACTGTTGAAGGGACAAAAGAATTCTGAGGTCTACAGGAGAAAATAGAGTATATAGTGAGTAGGGAGGGTAGCCTTTGCTAAGGAATGGAAATAAGACATTTCATTCAACATTTGGAAGATGAATATAGCCCAGTTAGTCTGGAACATAGAGTATGTGAAGACGTGTAATGAGAAATGAGTATAGAAACAATGGCATTATGGGAGTTAAACCTTTCAGTTTCACAACTTCTTCCAGGAGGTGGCATTGTACTAACTGTTGATAGCCTGCCATGTACAGAATTAGAATTTATCATGTTTCACAGCAGCCATCTTCTTTCCATCTGCCCTGCTTCTGTTGTACTCCTCTAACTGCATCTCGACGGGCCATCCTACGCATGGGATAAGTCACTCACCTTTGGAACACCCAACCTGTGGGCCTCTCTGGCCAGCTGGATATAGACCTACTTTCCATCATAGCTACATTCTCACCATCATCCTTGGCTCTTGCCATCCAGCCTTTCTTCCACCATCCCAGAGCTCTGAAATTTTCTTTGGGAATAATAATCGAAGGCATACTACCATTCTCTCTGAAATCCAAACCAGTTAATCAGTTTCCCTTCATCTCTACTTACTTTCCCTGTGAATTTCCCAAACAGTACAGCCTTCTTTGGCCCCCATCAACATATATGTTTTGTGGTCCCTTACCAGGAAATAAGTTTCTTGAGGGCTGCCAATGTGGTATTTTTGTATTTATGTGTGAAGTACTTAGTATAGTGCCTGGCCTGTAGTGATTTCTTTCTTTTTTTTTTTTTAATTTTATTTTAGTTTGCATCATTCATTTCCACAAGATTTTGAGTTACATATTTTCTCCCCATCTTTCCCCTACCCACCACCCCAAAACAGCCATCCCAGTGTATCCCTCCCTCCCCCAGTCTATTCTCTCCTATGTCTTTCCCCCTCACCAGTCTGACTTTTCGGTAGGGCAGGATGGATCTCCCAACCACAGTGCCTGTGTATCTCAAATTCCAGTTGGATGTAGTTAAAAATAATAATAATAATAATAATAATAATTGCATATAGATAGATAGACAGATAGATATAACATTTGATTATAGAACTTTAGATTCTAGATTCATTCTCTTCCTCCCTTGTCACCCACACCCATTGGAAGGACAAGCCATCAAATACAGGCTGAACATGTGAAATTATGCAGAACCTCTCCATATTGAGCACAATGTGAGAGTCTGATTACATGTCCCTTCTTCCT
>CM053586.1:359459756-359482179 GCA_028646515.1 Pseudochirops corinnae
GACTTTCAAACATTCTTGCTTAAAAAGTCAGAACTGAAAAGAAATTTTGACACTCCAACACAAGAAGCATGAGAAGATAAACATGGAAAAGAAATCATAAGGAACTTATCAAAGTTGAACTATTTACATACCAACATGGAAAAGTGACAATTGTAACTCATGAAACTTTTCTCAGTATGAGGATAGGTGAAGGGAATACAAATGTATATATATATACATATACATACACATATATTTATATGAGGGTTTATATATGCATATAAGCACATTTCTGAGTATGTATATATATATGAACACATAGAGGGCACAAGATCAATTGAATAGGGAGGGACCATATACTAAAAGGTGAAATACTGAGGTGAGAGAGGATTAAATTGAAAGGAAAAAGGGAGAGACAGAATGGGGTTGAGCATCTCATGCAAGAGACAAAAGATTATTGTTACAACAGAGGGAGAACAGGAAGGCAAAAGGGAAAGAGTCAACCTTACTCTCACTGAACTTGGCTTAGGGAAGAAATGCCATAAATTCTAAACTGGGCATCTTGTCACACAGGAAAATGGGGGGAATGGGGATGAGAGGTAAGATGATGGAGGGGAGGGCAGGGTGGGGGGAGGAGGGTAGATGGAAGTGCACACTTCTGTAGAGGGACAGGGACAGGGTAGAGAGTGGAATAGGGGGGGCGGTTCGGAAGGAGGGACATGTAATCAGTCTTTCACAATGTGCCCACTGTGGAGAGGTTCTGTATAATTACACATGTACAGCCTATATTTGATGGCTTGTCCTTCCAGAGGGGGCGGCTGACAAGGGAAGAAGAGAAAGATCTAGAATTTAAAGCTCTATAATCAAATGTTATAATATATATATACAATTGTTATTACTATTATTATTAACTACATCCCACTGGAATTTAAGATTCACAGGCACTGTGGAAGGGAGATTAATCCTGCCACATGGGAAAGTTAGAGGAGTGATGGGGTAGGACATAGGAGAGATTAGATTGGGGGAGGGATCATACAAGAGGATGGCTGTTTTGAGGCAGGGGTAGGGGAAATATGAGGAGAAATTTGTAACTCAAAATCTCATGGAAATAAATGATGTAAACTAAAATAAATAAAATAAAATATTAAAAAAATGTTTGAAAAGTTTTCTTCTGAGTGTGTGTTCTGAGTTTCTCTGTTTTCATAGCTTTTTTTTTTTTGGTCAGTTTTATTTTTGTTGTTTGCTCATTCTTTCCCTTAGTTTATTTCTTGACTTTGGATTTGGTGCCAGATTTGCATTCTAGTCACTTCTGGGGTGGGGAGCAGATAGCTTGAGTTTTCATGAGTAGATCTATAGGTTTTTGTAGCTTTGAAGGTGGTGTGACCTGAGGAGAGTTTGGGCCAATTTCTTCCTGCTCTGCATTCTGGTGCATATTCATGTAGGGCTTCTGCATTCTTGGAACTGCAGGTCTTAACCACTCCTTTCCACCCTGCAACTGTAAACCAGGTCATCAGTGCAGGAGACTTGGCAGATACTCAATGTCCTCAGGCAAGTTTGACTACAGAGGTCTTCTGTAATATTATTTAAACTAGATATCTGGTTTCCTTCCTGTCCTTAATCATTGAGTCCTCTTGGGACTAACATTACTATTGCTTCTGCTATTGCTACATCAAGTATTGCTGCTAACTCCAGCCACCAAGCTTGGTACTGCTTCCTCCTTGCTTCAAACCAGCCATCTCTTTCAGTCCTCTTAACTCATTCTGCGGTAGAAAAAAATGAAACACTCTGACTTTTTTATTGTCCCATGCACATTTTGATTTAAGGCATAAAAAAAAAGGTTTAGAGGGTTAATTTGGGAGAGCTCAGTCGAAAAACTTAATTCCCCATGATATCTTGTCTCCTCCCCAACAGTCCCCACTCTCAAACAGTTTACGTTCTAATGAGGAGGAAAAAATAAAAATGTATCAAATTATATAGAGAATAAATGCAAATAAATAGAAGGAAATGTGAGAGTGAAGATACTAGCAATTTAAGGGACCAGGAGAGTCTTCATTTAGCAGGTAGTATCTGAACTTTATCTTGACTGAATAAAGGTACCCTATAAAGGTAGGATTGAGGAGGGAGAGCTTGAATGAACCAATCGCAAGGTGCAGATGCAGGAGGAGTGTGGTTTGTGAGGAACAAGAGAAGAGGGCAGATTTGGTGGATTTTAGGGTGTTCAGAGAAGTCATATATGTACCCAAAAATGTAGAAAGATAGATACAAGCATTATCTCACTATTTTCCTTACAACTACATTGGCAGGTAGATGTTGTTATTATCATCATTTTAAAAATGGGGAAACTGTGGATGAGGTTAATTGACTTTCCCAGGGTGACACAATTAATAAATATAGCTGAAGGTAAATTTAAATTTAGGACTTTCTAAGTCCCAACCTTCTAAATTAACCATAGTCACTTCCTTCAACTAATCCTCATGCCGAAGATCATTGAAGTGCTATGTGAATATCAGTTATGATGATAACTATTGCTGACTCCACTTGAGGCAACTGTCAGTCTCTTCATTCCCTTCTGTTTAATATCACCCGCTTCGATGGATTCAATTTGCATCTCTATGCTATTGATTAATACATTTGCTTGCCCGGCACTGAGCTCTCTTCCCACTTTCAATATCAAATTTCCAAACTCTCAGAATTATAAACTGGATGTTCTGTAGGCATCATGTCTGAATCTCAACTCTTCTTCCCCTGAAACCCTTGTTTCTTTCAAGCTGTCCCATTATTATCAATGGGAGCATCCTCCCAATCATTCAGGTTCTAAGCATAGGCATTATCTTCTACTTCTTATTTCCTCTTACCCCTATATCCAACAACTGTCAAGGCCTCTCATTTCCATCCCCTGAAACTGCCACCCCATTGCTAGAATTAGGATCTCATACCTGGGTTATTGCCTCCTGATTACTCTCCCTGCCTCAACTATCTCCAGAGTCTAGTTCATCCCTTTCTCAACTGATAAACTGATCTTTCTAAAGCACATGTACCAGCACTACACACACTCTCCATTCAAGAAACTGCAGTGGGTCCCTATCACTTCCAGGATTAAATTAAAAAAAAAATCTCTTGTGTTTTTAAGTCCTTCATAACTTAGCCTCTTCCTACCTTTAAAAAGTTTTTTTTTTTTTTTTATGCATTATCCCTCTTCACATACCCTGCTATCCTTTGACAACAGTCTCCTTGTGCTGCCTAACATATGATCCTATCAGTTCCTATTTCTGTTGTATATTAGCTATGCAATCCTAAATAAGTCAGTTAATTTTTCCTGCTATAGGCTAATCTCTATGACAATATATTTCAGAGAAAGTAAAGACCTGCACTGGTATAGGGAGTTTTCTCATCCAAGAGTTTCCTATACTCATGAAATCATTGGTCCACTATTGAAATGTGCATTATACTCTTCATGAAAAGCTCTATTGACAGTAACATGAATTCTGGCAAAGGAGAGATTATGTTATGAAATACTAGATATATCCTCAGAGACTGGAATTTCCATATTCTTTATTTCTCTACTAATATTCCTGTTACATATTCATTCATTAAATAAAAAGTGACTAAGCACCTAAGAGGTGTATGTGTGTGTATGTAATATATGTGTGTGTATGTAAGTATCATGTATACATATGGATATTAATATAGGATGTATTATTTCTACGAATTCCCCTGTAATTATTTCCTTCTTTCTCTGTTCAATATCCATTATTCTACCACATTATCCATTATAACATAAGAGGTACCATGCTATTGACATTAGACATATGCAGGCTTCATGTGAAAAAATGAAATTCTGGATCTAACCAAAAGACAGAGGCAAAAAGTAATTTATTTCTCCTTGTTCATTCATCCTGTGGAATGATAGCTACTCAAGTTCCATTTTGTATCAGTGCTAAAGGTTAAGCAACTTTCATCGGCTATCTGTTTCACATAGCAGTTAAATCATCACTATTGTTTGGTATTTGATATTAACATGACCAAAGAGGAAGAATAATGGAAGAGAAATTGAATTTTGAATAAGTAGGGATGACATCTTCCATCTAAGACATTCTAAAAGGGCAGAAAATCAAGAAACCTGACTTTCATTCACCATGATGTTTATGTTTTAATATATTGTCATTTATTTTTCAAGTTGGCATCAGTATTCTTAAAAATACATAAATGAACAAAATACATGTCCATGGTCCTCATGCAGGAGCTAGGAATGAAGATACAAAGGAAAAGAATGAAGTATCTGTCTGTTCTTATTGTATCTAGCAATATAGCCTTAGTCACTTACCCAGTTACAGGTAAAATGTTATTACATTTTATTTCCTCTCTTCAGCAGAATAATGGATATTGAACAGAGAAAGAAGGAAATAATTACAGGGGAATTCATAGAAATAATACATCCTATATTAATATCCATATGTATGCATGATACTTACATACACGTACATATATATACACATATAAACATATGAAGCATGGCAGAGTGGATTGAAAGGCGGCCCTAAAGCCAGAAAGAATTGGCTTTAGATCTTGCCCATGACACATTCTGGTTATGTGAATCTAAATCAATGACTTCACCTCTCTATTTTCTGGACAAATCTCGAAGATTATAATTTGTAGATATAATGCCCATAGGCGCCCTAATTTTTTTTTTTTTTTTTTTTTTGGTGCTCCATTCAGGTATGACACCTCCAAGTTATAGTTAAATAAGACAGTGACACTGACTTAAAGAAAGCTTATGAAAACATCATAGAAGGGCCCAGAAGTTGTCCAATGGGGACTGGTCTGCGATGTTTTCTTTTTTTATTTTTGTTTTTAAAGATCTCACTTTCCTGCCCCAATGTTGCAGAAATCAAATGTGGGAGCTATAAGTTTATTGAATTTAAAAACTTTTTCTTAAAATTTTCTGAGCCGATGGATATTTTTTTTAAATTAGTCCTTATTAATTTGTTTGTTTTAGTTTACAACATTCAGTTCCACAATCCTTTGAGTTTGAAATTTTCTTCTCCTCCCTCTCCCCTGCTCCATGATGGCATGCAATCAAGGAATGCATCTGCAAATCCTTCCACATTAGAAATTAATCAGGTTGTAAAGAAGGGTTGTAACCAAAGGAATGAACAGTGGGAAAGAGGAAACAACCAAACGAGAAGAAGAAAGACAGCAGGGAGTTTGCTTCAGTCTGCATTCAACCTCTGTTCTTTCTAGTTCATTGTAATTCTTTCTCTTAATGTAGACATCTCTCTCCATCATGGGTCTTTTGGAGTTGGCTTATAACCCTGCATTGCTGAGAAGAGTCCAGTCTATCAAAGTTAGTCATCACACATATGTCGTGTCTGTGATTGTGTACACATTTCTCCTGGTTCAGCTCTTCTCACTTAGCATCAGTTTGTATAAGCCTCTCTAGGTAAATATGAAGTCCATCTGCTCCTCCTTCTTTGTAGCAGGATAATATTCCGTTATATTCATATATCACAATTTGTTTAGTCATTCCCCAATTGATGGGCATCCCTTTAATTTCCAATTCTTTGCCACCACAATAAGAGCTGCTATAAATATTTTTGTACATACAGGGCTTCCTCCCACTTCTATGATCTCTTTGGTATACAACCCTAGAAGTGGCATCACTGGGTCAAAGGGTATGTAATTATTTATAGCTTTTTGGGCATAGTTCCATATTGCTCTACAGAATGGTTGAATCAGTTCACAACTTGACTAACAATACATTAGTGTTCCAATTTTTCCACATCCTCTCCAGCATTTAGAATTTTCCAGTTTTGTTATGTTACCCAACATGGCCTGTGAGATGTGGTATCTCAGAGTTGTTTTGGTTTATGTTTATCTAATCAGGGTGGCTAGGTGGTGCAGTGAGTAGAGCACTGGCCCTGGAGTCAGGAGGACGTGGGTACAAATCCGGCCTCAGACATTTGACACAATTATTAGCCATGTGACTTTGGACAAGTCACTTAACCCCAACTGTCCTCCAAAAAGTAAAAAATAAAAATTAAAAAAAAAATTTAAAAAATACATTTATCTAATCAATACTGATTTTGAGCATTTTTCATATGGTTTTAGATATCATTAATTTCTTCATGGGAAAACTACCTGTTCATGTCCTTTGACCATTTATCAATTGGGAAATGGCTAGTGTTCTTATGGATTTGACTTAATTATCTGTATATTTTAGAAATGAAGCCTTTAGCAGAGATATTGGTTGTAAATTTTTCCTCTAATTTTCCCCTTCCCTTTTAATCTTGGTTACATTGCTTTGGTTTATAGAGAAACTTTTTAATTTAATGTAATCAAAGTTATCCATTTTGCATTTTATAATGCTCTCTAATTCTTGTTTGGTAATAAAATCTTCTGTTCTCCATAAATCTGAAAGGTAAACTATTCCTTGCTTTCCCATATTGCTTATAGTATCAGCCTTTATACATAGATCATGCATTCATTTAGACTCAATTTTGATATATGGTGTTAGATAAAGATCTATGCCTACTTTCTGCCATACTATATTCCAGTTTTCCCAGCAGTTTTTGTCAAATAGTGAGTTTTTATAAAAAAATAAAAAAAAACAAAGACACAAACAAACAAACAAACAAACAAAAAACCAAACTGGTGTCCTTGGGTTTATCAAACAGTAGATTACTACAGCCATTGACTACTGTGTCTTGTGTACCCAGTCTATTCCATGATTCACTATTCTATTCCTTAGGCAGAACCAATTAGTTTTGTTGACTGCTGCTTTATAATACAGATTAAAATCTGGTATGGCTAAGCCATCTTCCACAGCATTCCTTTTCATTAATTCCCTTGATATTCTAGACCTTTTGTTCTTCCAAATGAATTTTGTTACTCTTTTTTCTAGCAGTGTAAAGTAAATTTTTGGTACATTGATTGGTATGGTAATAAATATGTAATTTAATTTAGGTAATATTTTCATTTTTATTATATTTGCTAAACCCAGCCATGAGCAACTGATGTTTTTCAAATTAGTTAGATCTGACTTTATTTCTGGGAAAATGTTGTGGAGCAGAGTTCTTATAGATGCTGGGTTTGTTTTGGCAAGTAGATTCCCAAATATTTTATAATGTCTACAGTAACTTTAAAGGGCATTTCTCTTTCTATCTCTTGTTGTTGGACTTCATTAGAAATATGTAGGAATGCTGAGGATTTATGTGGGTTTATTTTATATCCTGAAACTTTGCAAAATTTATTTTATGAAGTAGTATTTTACTTGATTCTCTAGGATTCTCTAATGATATTATGTGCAAAGAGTGATAGCCTAGTCTCTTCTTTGCCTAATCTGATCCCTTCAATTTCTTTTTCTTCTCTAATTGCTACTGCTAATATTTCTAGGACCAGATTGAATAAGGGGGTTATAGTCAATATCCTTGTTTCACCCCTAATCTTATTGGAAATGCTTCTACCTTATCCTCTTTACATATACCGGCTGGTGGTTTTATATAGATGATACTTATTATTTAAAGGAAGACCATTTATTCCCATACTTTCTAGTGTTTTTCATAGGAATGGATGTTGTATTTTATCAAAAGGATTTTCTCCATCGATTGGGATAATCATATTGTTGCTGCCAGTTTTATTGTTGATATGATCGATTTGATTTAGGTAAATACTGGTAATTTTCCTAATATTTTCCCATCCTTGCATTCTTAGAATAAATCTTACGTGCTCAAAGTGTATTATTCTTGTGATAAGTTGTGGTAGTCTTTTTGCTAATATATATTTTTTTTAAATTTTGGCATCTATGTTCATGGGGGAAATTGTTTTATAATTTTCTTTCTCCATTTTGTCTCTTCCTGATTTAGGTATTAGTACCATATTTGTGTCATAAAAATAATTTGGTAGGACTCCACCAATTTTCCCAAATAGTTTGTAGAGTATTGGGATCAATTTTTCTTTAACTGTTTGATAGAATTTGCTAATAAATACATCTAGGCTTCGATTTTTTTTTTTCCACTAGTGAGTTCACTGATGGCATGTTTGATTTCTTGCCTGAGATGGGGTTATTTAATATTTTACTTCCTCTTCAGTTAATCTGCGCAACTTATATTTTTGTAAATATTCATCCATTTCACTAAGATTGTAAAACTTATGTACATACAACTGAGCAAAATAATTCTTAATTATTTTTAAATTTCCTCTCCATTGGATGTAGATTCACCCATTTCAGTTTTGATACTCGTAATTTTGTTTTCTTTCTTTTTTTTTTTATCATATTGACAAAAGGACTCACAGTTTTATTGTTTTTTTCCCATAAAACCAGCTGTTAGTTTTATTTATTAATTCAATAGCTTTCCTAATTTCAATTGTATTAATCTCTCCTTTGGTTTTCATTATTTCTAATTTAATGTTTAATTAGAGATTTTCAATTTGTTCTTTTTCTAGTTTTTTCAATTGCATACCCAATTCATTGACCTCCATTTTGTCTAATTTATTCATGTGTGCATTCAGGGATGTAAAACTTCCCCTAAACCTTTACTGCATCCCACAAGTTTTGGTATGTTGTCTCAGTGTTGTCAGTCTCTTGAATGAAGTTACTGCTGGTTTCTATAATTTCTTCTTTGACCCAGTCATTCTTTAGGGTTAAATTATTTAATTTTCAAACAGTTTTCAGTCTATCTTTCCATTGTCCTTTATTGCATATGATTTTTATAGCATCATGATCTGAGATGATGCATTTAATATTTCTGCCTTTCTGCACTGAATTCTGAGGTTTTTATGCCTTATAATATGGTCAATTTTTGTGTATTTGCCATGTGCCACTGAGAAGAAGGTATATTTCTTTTCATCTCCTTTCATTTCTCTCCAGAGATCTATCATGTCTAGCCTCTTTAACGTTCTATTCACCTACTTAACTTTTTTCTTGTTTATTTTAAGGTTAGGTTTATCAAGTTCAGAGAGGGTGTAACAATACTTGGATTTGAAGATCTTCCAAGCCCCTTGAGCTTGCTGACGTAGCAGGAAGGGGTGGAGCAAGAGAACGCTGGAACCAAGCTAGTCTCCGTGCGGTGCGGACTGGAAGCGGCATCAGAGGCAGTGGCTGCGGCTGTGAACTCCTTTTGCTTTGAGAGGGCCAGAATATCTGCTAAGGAATCCTGCTGAGGACTGCCTGGAGCAGGACCTGCCAGGGGCCGGAGCTGCTGGGACCAAGCTGCCTGGACGCTGAGCAGTTGCGTGTGTGAGGAGAGGAGGATCTTTGCCACATGTGCCAACTTCATCACTACTGGGTTGGCTTTGACTTTCTGGTTTTGGGACTCAGTCTTCTGGTATTTAAATGAATGCACTATCTATATTTCTTATGTAGAGAGCCTGTTCCATTTTGTGATTAATAACTATATCAGCATATTTATAGTTACTGTAGGCATTGTGAATACTGCATTGCTGATACAGAGGGGGAGATTCAGGTCCCCCACTAGTGTTGTTTTGCCATCTATTTCTTCCTCTAATTCTGTTGACTTCTCCTCCAGGAATTTGGATGCTATACCACTTGGTGTATATCTGTTAAGTAATGATAATGCTTCATTCTTGATGGTGCCTTTTAGCAGGATATAGTTTCCTCCCTTATCTCTTTTAATTCGATCTATTTTTGCTTTTGTTTTGTCTGAGATAAGGATTGCTCCCCCATCTTTTTTTTTTACTTTAGATTAATCATAACATATTTTACTCCAGCCTCTTACCTTTATCTTATTTATATCCCGTTGTTTCTTGCAGACATCATATTACAGGATTATGATTTTTAATCCATTTTGCTATCCATCTCTATTTTATGGGAGAGTTTACCCCATTCATATTCACAGTTATGATTACTGTCTTTGTCTTTCCCTCCATCCTATTCCCTCCCCTTTGTATATTTTTGTTTCTTCCTTCTGCCTTCCCCTCCTTGTTTTCCTTTTGACCACCATCTTCCTCAGCATATTCTCTCTGTGCCCCCCTTTACCTTCCCTTTCTCCTTATTTCTGTTTCCCTCCCTTTTAACCACTCCCCCCTTTTTACTCTCCACTCCCACCCCTCCTACTGCCTGTCGGGCGAATGGATTTGTATAATTATTGGACTATTTTATTCCCCCTTTGAACCCAAACCAATGAGAGTAAATTTCATTAATTGCTCCACTCCCTCCCTCTTTTCCCTCTATTGTTATGAGTTTTTGTGTCTTTTGACATTAGAATCTCAGCTTATCTGTTTATATTGATCCCTCCTTAAATCAGAACCAATGAAAATAATGTTCATATGATGCTGTTCTCCTTCCTTCCTTCCTCTCCACTTTAGTATGTTTTTGTGCCTCTTTGTGGGGTATAATTTACCATTTTCTGCCTCATCCTTTCCTTTTCTCCCGTTACTATCCCTTTATTCCCCTTAATAGGTTTTTTTTTTAATCTTCATATTAGTGCACTTATACCCACACCCTCCATCTATGTACCTCCCTTTTAAATATTGTAATACCTATACAAATTTCAATATTGACAGGTATCTGTTTCTTATATAGGGATGTAAACAATTTGCTCTTATTGAGTCCCACTTTATGTGCATGTGTGTGCATCTGTGCATGTATGTGTATGTATGAGTGTGTGTTTTCCTTGTTTACCTTTTTATGTCTTTCTTGGGTCTTGTAATTGGAGATCGAATTTTTCACTGAAATCTGGCTTTTTCATCAGGAAAGTCTGGAAGTCCTTTATTTCATTAAATGACCATCTCCTTGCTTGAAAGATTATGTTCAGTCTTGCCAGTTAGTTGATCCTTGGTTTCAGTCCTAGCTTTTGCTTTAAAAAATATTGAATTCCAATCCCTCCAATCTTTTAATATAGAAGCTGCTAAATCCTGTGTAATCCTGACTGTAGTTCCATGGTATTTGATTTGTTTCTTTTTGGCTTCATGCTGTATTTCCTCCTTGACCTTGTAGCTCTGGAAGTGGGCTACTATATTTCTTGGAGTTTTCAATTTGGGATTTCTTTCAGGAGGAGATCAGTGAATTCTTTCAATAACTATTTTATCTTCTGATTCTAGGAGCTCACGACAGTTTTCTTTGACAATTGCTGGAAGGATGTTGTCCAGGCTTCTTTTTTCATCATTGCTTTCTGGTAGACCAATAATTCTTAGGTGATCTTTCCTGTATCTGTTCTCCTGGTCAGTTGTTTTTCCAGTGAGATATTTTACCCTTTTTTTTAATTTTCATGTTTTGACTGACTCTTGATGCATAATGAAATCCTTAGCTTCAATTTGACAGATTGAAATTTTTAGTGAAATTATTTTTCTCAGTTAGTTTTTCAAGTTCCTTTTCCATATATTCAGTTTTCATTTTTAGCGAGATATTTTCTCCAGTTAGATTTTGAATCTCCTTTCCCAGTTCTCAAATTTTACTTTTTTTTTTTTAAGGGGGGAGGGAAAGGCAATTGGGGTTATGTGAATTGCACATGGTCACACGTCTAGTAAGTGTTATATGTCTGAGGCCAGATTTAAACTCAGGTACTCCTTGCTCCAGGGCTGAATCTCTATTCACTGTGCCACCTAGCCACCTCATCAAATTTTACTTTTTAAGGATTTGTTATCTTCAGTGAGATTTTTTGTTATTTCCAATTTGGTCACTGTAGATTTAAACTTATCTTCTAGCTCTCTATGTTGGCTTTTAAAATCTTTCTTGAACTCTTCCAAAAATATTTTTTTTGGGCTTGAGATCAGTTCACATTTCCTTCTGTGGTCACAGTTGTGAGTATAGAGTCCATGTTCTCCTCGGTATTTGGTTGTTCTTACTTGCTATAATAAGATTGGATCTATTTTCTTGCTTTTGCTTTATCAGCTTCCTTCTTTCCCATTGTGATTGCCTATTTCTTGACTTTGCTTCTCAGGCTTGGACCTAAGGGCTTGGTTATTGACTTTGTGTGCTGTAGCATCTGGGTGTCTAGACTGAGGCAAGGCCAGGATTCTCAGTGTTTCCCCTGAGTTATCCTGAGACTCAGAGAGTAACCTGTGTGGGAGGAGTGGTCTGGCCACTTCAGGTTTTCACCTCTTTGACCCTGGGCTACAGCTCAGGCAGACTCAACAGCTTGTGGCCATCAGAACTGTTGTTTGCTGATTCCCTTGGTGGTGCTAAAGCCCACCTGGGCTTGTGTTGTCTTATTGCTTGCTGGCTCCAACCCCTGGGCTTTGGGAGGTACTGGTGGCCAGCTGAGGTGGGGCTTTTTGGGACTCCAGCCTTCACTTAAGATTGCATGCTGTTTCAGTTACACTGTTCCTCAGTGACTCCCAAGCCTGAGGCTGTATTCACTATTTCAGGATTTTATTCTGGGTGGGACATTTATCTCTGGGTTTTCTGGGTCAGGGAAGGGGAATTGGAGGAGCTACAGTTTACTCTGCCATCTTGGCTTCTGGAAGTTCAGGTCGGTGATTTTTAAACTTCTAGGCAGTGGGCTGATAGCCCTAGGAAAAGCTACTATGGCTGCTGTGGACCTTGTACTTTCTCTTTCCCAGCTCCATATGATCCTCTATTTTGAGGGGAGATGGCTGTGAATCATCCTTGAGGTGGGTGAGTCTGCTGGCTGGTGTTGCTTCTCCTTCCACTGTACTCTGCTCTCTGTTCTGTGCTGGTGCAGCACCTGCATGCTCCGTACTCCCCCCTGCCCAGATCAACGTGGGCACTTTTCTGGGCTGGGAATCTGCTACACTCTGTCTCCCAATGGATTCTGTCACTCTAAAATCTGTTCAGATTCACTTTTTAAAGTTGAGTGACAGAATTCATGGAGGAGCTTAGAAAAGTTCCTGCTTTTGTTCTGCCATCTCAGCTCCTGGATCAAGGAAGTTTCTTAATGTGTTCTCCCACTATATTCTTTCTCTTGGTTAATTCATATCTTTTCCTGCATTCAATTACTCCCTCAACTTGATGAATTCACAAATCTGGATATGCATTCCTAACTTTTTCTTATTGATAGCAATCTTGTATTTCTAATCAATTAATAGATATTCCACCTACATTTTCATAAAAGAATTCAATTTAGCATTTTAGCATCATAAATTTGATCAAAATGGAACTTCTCTTTCCTCTACACACAAAATCACATTTTCCTCCAATCTACCTATCTTGTTTAAATTTAAAAACAACAACAACAATAACAACAAATACCAACAACTTCTTCACAAACCCAACATAAGTTGTGACCATTTCAATAAACTGCATTTCAAAAAGATTTGGGGGTCTCAGAGGATGGAAAACTTGATATATGACAGGTAGAACAGGTAAAGAAATCATGGATTCCAACCTCAAACAACTGACACACTTACTAGCCCTGAGACCTTGGGCAAGTCACTTAAACCCAATTTCTCTGCCCCTCCCCCTTCCAAAAAAGAAAAAAAAATCATAGGCTGTATCAGCATGGTGTTAAGGATTAATTAATTTTAGTCCTATACTAACCTGCATTGATCAGACCATACATAAGCATTCCTTTCAGTATCATGTGCTATATTTTTGGAAGTATATTAACTGTGAAAATGCCCCAAATAGTGAAGGACCTTGAGATGATGTCATACAAGGATCCTTGAAAAGATCTAGACATTATTGGCTTGTAGAATATAAGACTCTTTCGTGGTATCTTATTGGAATATGATAGATAATTTAAAGTGTTTTAAATTTGGTGTGAAAAAGAGGGATTAGTTGTGTTTCTACTTGGTTAGAGATGGCAGAACTAGTTGTGTTCAAATACTTAAAATAATTTGTAATACCATTGATTGGGGCAACTCTTTTAGAAAATGAAACCTGTAATGCACCCCTGCCTTCCTACCTTCTCGAAGAAGATAAAGAATAAAATTAAAAATCTTAATTGTCAGGGCAGCTAGTTGGTGCAGTGAGTAGGGCACCATCCCTGAAGTCAGGAAAGCCTGAGTTCAAATGTGACCGACCTCAGACACTTGACACATTTACTAGTTGTGTGACCTTGGGCAAGAAGTCACTTAACCCCAATTTCCTTGCCTCCCACCCTCCAAAAAAAGTGAAAAATCTTAATTGTAATAACAGAAGTCTATTGCCTAAAAATTAGAAGGAACCCCAGTAATTATATAGAGTTTAGCTAGGTGACACAGTGGAAACAGTGCCAGGTCTGAATTCAGTAAGACTCATCTTCCCAAGTTCAAATCCTGCCTTAGACACTTATTAACTGTGTGACTTTGGGTAAGTCACTTAACCCTGTTTTCCTCTTCTATAAAATTAACTGTAGGAGGAAATGGCAAACTCTTCTAGTGTCTCTGCTAAGAAAACTCCAAAACTCTGACTAAGAAAAAGTCAGAAGAGTTGGGAATAAATGAAAAATGACAACAACAGCCATTGTTTAATCCAAACCATAACTGAAAAGGAATTCATTGCATCATCCTCACCAAATATTTTTCCAACATTACTTAAAACTATCTCTTAAAGATACACCCCACAGTGCAGCTTGTTCCACCTTCAGATTTCTCACTTTTTTCAAGTGTTAACATCGATTCACCGGACTTAAATCCCATTTTCTATTTCATTCTTTTTTTTTTTTTTTGGAGAGAACTTCTGTGTATGTGTGTTCTTGCTTCCTTCCTTATAGTTGCTATGACTCAAGAATAAGCTAGGCACTGAGTGATATATTGCTTCCAGTAAGCCAACTCCTTCCACCTGAGGAGTTAGAAATCTACAGAGATAGATATATTGCTCTATCAGGTTTATTACACCAAAGACTGCCTTGACTTGGAAGAAAAGAAAAAAAAAAAAAAATATATATATATATATATATATATATATATATATATATATATATGTTAATCCTTTTATGGATAAGAGATTTTATAATTGTAAAACTCCCTCTCCCAAAACATATGGAAACCATACTCTTTTTTTTTCCATTATGATTCTTAATCACATTTTTTCAATAGAATCTCATAGATTTAGTGCTAGACAAGTCTGTAATGGACATATAGTACAAGAGTCCTATTTTACAGATGAGAATAAAAAGCCAGTTGACTTCCCTGAGAAAGGTGGATTGACTTTCATGGAGCCATTTAGGTAAAACTTAATGGAGAAGACTTAAATGACCAAAGAATTCAACCCAAATTTCTGAAATCCTCCCTCTCTGGTTCCTCTAGGTCAATTCAGTCTCCACACATGAGTCAAATGGCACTGAACTGTCTAGTCTCTGCATTGCCCATCACAAGAGGCAACAGCTGCCCAGTAAAGGCAAAGACAAAGTTCATGAGAAGCCCAAACAAGTGTTGTGCATCTGTGTCCAATTTAGGCTCAGGCCATCAGAAAAAGTCATTGTGTCTTCTTCAGGGGAGTATTGAGTGCAGAACTGAAGAATCAGATCATGGAGGCTCTATGCCCTCCTTGAGGAAGTTAATCTGATTGGTGATGTTGAGTCCTTTGCAACCTGAAAGCCTCTTGGCAAACTCCACAATCTTGATGAAACTTGGTGCCTAAATCTCTCAATTTGTCCCATGGGCCGAGGTCTGGTTGCACTCAGTGATCTGCAGTTGAGTTGATTGTATACTTTTCCAGCTGGCAAAAGGAAGAGAAGGTGTCTTGATGGGCCTTGCTGACCTTAGCGATCAGCAGCTCCAGCTGGCGGATCAGATCATAGCTGTCAGGAGGATCCTCTTCCTTGACATCCTTTTATCATCTTGTTTCAGTCATTCCAAAAAGCTTCCTTGGAGATCTCAACTTCAACACACTCCCACAGGTAGCAGTGCTGGCAGCTGTTTCAGGTCACCTTGTTGATGATACAGTTCTTATCCTGGTGACATGCATACACCATGTTTTTTCTTGATGCTTCTTTGCAACCCTCACAGAAACTGAACCCATAGTGATAGCTGGAGGACTTGTCATTGCAGACAAAACATGGCTTATAATCTCTGGAAGATTGAGGAGTTTTGAGGATTAGCTGGGTGCCATTTCCTCAGAGGCTGTGCTCTGAGTCTCTACAATTGTACACTTGTGAACTGTGAACAAACAAAGGACTCAAGTGTGGTGAAGCAAGATCTACTGGGGGCTTTGTACAACAAAGCAACCCAGCACCCCACCACCTGATACAGCTGGCTGGGGCTCCCATCAAAAATTTCCATGCAATCATACATTGCAGTTTGGGGTGGAGGGAGAGGATGGGAGCTGGGGACCCTAAGGAAATTCACCTTCTTCCCCAGCAAGCACCCTGCTTAGGCTTTAAAAATCCTTTTTGAGCTCTCCCAAGGCCTGAGACCAATTCATATTTTTCTCTGAGGCTTTGGATATGTGAGTTTTGACTTTGTTGTCTTCCTCTGAGTTTGTGTTTTGATCTTCTCTGTCACCACAGTAACTTTCTATACTCAAGATCTTTTTTTGCTGCTTTTAGTTAATTTTTTCCAGCCTTTTTCTCAACATTAGACTCTATGCCAAAGTGGGGCTATCCTTCTGGAGTGGAAGGTACACTGTCCCCAGCTTCAGGGTTTTTTGTGCAGGTATTTCAGAGATAGTTCTTGGAACATATAAGCTTTTGGTTTTCTTTTTTTAAAACTGATTTGTTTGTTTACTTTTGGTCTATAAGATTCAGTCTCACAATCCCTTGAGTTTAAAATTTTCTCCCCCCTCTCCTCCCCTCCCATGGGGGCATGCAATCAAGTACAGGATCTGCAAATACTTTAACATTAGACATTAGTCGGGTTCTAAAGAAGGATCATAACCGATAGAATGAACAATGGGAAAGAGGAATCAAAATCAAACCTGGCAAAGAAAGAGAGGAGGTAGTTTGCTTCAATCTACATTTAAACTGTTTTTTCTAGATCTTGCTCTGAATTTAGAGTTCTTTTTCCATCATGAGTCTTTTAGAGTTGTCTTATAACCTTGCATTGCTGAAGAGAGTCCAGTCTATCAAAGTTGGCGATCACACATATGTTGTATTTGTAATTGTGTACAGATTTCTCCTGGTTCTGCTCTTCTCACTTAGCATCAGTTTGTATAAGCCTTTCCAGGCTTATACAGTCTCTCTGCTACTCATTTCTTATAGCACAATATTATTCCATTAAATTCATAAACCATAACATATTTAGCCATTCCCCAATTGATGGGAATGCCTTTAAATTCCAATTTTTTGCCACCACAAAGAGTGCTGCAATAAATATTTTTGTACATATGGATCTTCTTCACACTTCTATGATCTCTTTGGAATACAGCCCGAGAAGTGGTATTGATGGGTCAAAGGGTATGCAATTATTTATAACCCTTTGGGCATAGTTTGAGATTGTTCTCCAGAATGATTTAACGAGTTCAAACTCCAGCAACAATGCATTAGTGTTCCAAGTTTTCCCCATCCTCTCCAGCATTTGTCATTTTCCTGTTTTGTCATCTTAGCCTATCTGGCCAGTGAGATGTGGTATTTCAGAGTTGTTTTGATTTTCATTTCTCTAATCAATAGTGATTTAGAGCATTTTTCATATGCTTATATATATCTTTAATTTATACATCTCAGAATTGCTTGTTCATATCCTTTGACCATTTGTCAACTGGGGAATGACTTGTATTCTTATAGATTTGACTCAATTTCCTGTATATTATAGAACTGAGGCCTCTATCAGAGGTACTGGTTGTAAAAATCTTTTTCCCAATTTCCAATTTCCCTCTTAATCTTGGTTACATTGGCTTTGTTTGTACATAAACTTTTCAATTTAACGTCATCAAGATTATCCATTTTGCATTTTATAATGTTTTCTAACTCTTGTTTGGTCATAAAGTCTTACCTCCCCCATAAATATGACAGGTAAACTATACCTTGCTTCTCCAGATTTCTTAAAGTAACAGCATTCATACCTAGATTGTGTACCCATTTAGACTTGATTTTGGTATACGGAGTAAGATAATGGTCTATGCCCAATTTCTGCCGTACTATATTTCAGTTTTCCCAGCAGTTATTATCAAATAGTGAGTTTTTATCCCAAAAATAGGGCTTAAGTTTTTGTTTTTCCAGAGTTGGTCTGATCTAAGGAGAGGTTTGTTTGTTACTTCCCTGGCCTGTGCTCTGGATGGTGAGTGGCCATGAGCACTGTCTTACACCCTGGAACTGTGACCAGGGTTCCCAATCATGGTGGCCACAAGATATACTAGTGTTCTTCCCTGCCCTGGGACTGATACTGAGGATCAGGACTGGAACCAAGATTGAAATATGGGCAATGTATCAGATTCCCCCACTGTCAGCGAAAGACCCCTGTAATCTCCTTTTGACCAATTGTCTGACCCCCTTACCATCTATGGAATAAGAGATTAATTAACCATCATTGCTGCCACTGATTCAGTCCCCTAATACCGACTTTTGGTTTGCTGGTGTGCTGTCTGAGCTAGACTGAGCTCCTCTTTTATCCTGAGCCCCAATGTGATGGAACAGGCAAATGCCAACACCAGAAACCCAATGTACTTAAATAGAGCCAGGGAAACCAGCAGGCTCAATCTCCATGAGCCTTCACATGGTTTAGTGTAGGCCCAGGCAAACTAGGCATCTTCCAGTAGGATGAGAAAGGAGACCAGACCTCCAGATACTTCACTATAACCACATGAAATGCAGCAATACCCCACTGGCCTCAGCAAACACCAGACATCACCACTAGGACCCCAGCTCAGCACCAAGTTACCAGTCAGATCTCGACAGGCTCTACCAAGGTCAGCCACCCTACCCCCTCAGCCCAGCACTAGACAAGATTGTGCCCCGTAGCCTCAGGGCAACATTAGTGCAGCACTAGGTAAACAGGCAGGACCTGTAGCCACTGGTACAAGAAGTCAGAGACAGTGCCCCTTCCACTTCTGGCGTAGAGCTCAAATCCAAAAGAAAGGAAAAAAAGGGGCAAAAAAGATGATCTCAAAACAAACAAAAAAGAAATTGACCAAAGAAAGTTATTATTGCCATATAGAAGATGAAGACACAAATGTAGAAGAGCAAAACAATGTGGATACACCTATGGGCAAATCCCAAAACAAGAAGAGGCTTCAAGTCCAGAAAGAATTCATGAAAGAGCTTAAAAAGCAGCTTAACAGAATATAGGAGAAGTGGAAGAAAAACATGTGAAAAGAAAGGGTGATGTCAGTTGTCTTGGGCTAGAAAATTCTTTCACCTCATTCTTTTGTGGGTCCTGTCACTTCCAAATTTGTTTTTGATGTATTACTTAAAGTAGTTTGGAGGGGTTTGGGGGACAGCCAAGGCAAGGCCGTGAATTTTCTACACCACCTTCAGTGGGATGTTTCTTTGGGTGGACTAGAGGGGGGCAGCAACTGGGAGAAAGAAGATGATTCAGGAGAATATCACAGTAATTCACACAAAAGCTAAGAAGGACCCATACTAGGCTGCTGGCTTTTCGAATGGAGAGAAGGCAACTCTTCTGACGTAGGTTGTGGTGGTGGAACTGAAAAGAAATGATGGATATCTGAATGTGATGGACATGAATGAACTCAGCATCAAAGCATTGGAGACATGCAGCTAGAATGGACTGTGGATGTCATTGAATCAAACATTAATTTTACAGATGAAAAAACTGATGCTCAAAGCAATAAAATTACTTCCACAGGGACTCACAGCTAGTAAATATAACAGGGAGAGTTTGAACTTAGGCTTCCTGGTTCATGTCAATTATTTGTCCATTTTGACATTTTGCCCTGTGAGAGATTTAGCTCTTCTTATGATCTTATTGTTGAACAGATTAATATTAATATATTGAGAGAAACAGAAAGATTCAATGGACAGAAAACTGGCCTCAGAGTCAGGAAGACTGGTTCAAATTCTACCCTGATGGGTAATGGTTTGTAAATCAACATTTCATTGACTCAAGCTAGTGATTATAACATTATATATAAAATTATTTATAAATTGGGTAGCAATTGATGATCTGTCATGTTAGTGAGAACCTGTCATTCTGTAACCTTTCTGTTAAGAAAACCATAGATACGGTAATAGTAGTAGTAGTAGTGGTACTGGTGGTAGTAGTAGTAGCAGTAGTAGTAGTAGTAGTAGTAGCAGTAGCACTAGTAGAAGCAGCAGCAGCAGCAGCAGCAACCCCAACAGCAGCACCAGGGACAGGAGAAGTAGGAGCAGTGAACTTTACGACCTCTATTCTAATACTCTATAAATTTCAGAATTTAAAGAAAACTAATGCTTGATGTTTTTATAGTGGAAATAATTCCCCCTAGGTCTATTTTGCATCTGGATTTCTGTTGATTGAGCTTTCTTTCAAACCCAGCAGTAACCATCAATTTCTCTCTCTTCATAGGGGGCATAATAAAGTGAAATGCTCTGATCCTTCTCCCTACTGAGGTTCTAGCAGCTAAGTGTTCTCCACTGAGTGGCTCAGACTCCATGTTCCCTATTCAAAGCCAAGGGATGCCCAATGAGAAGCACTTCAGCTTTTTCGGCAGTTGCCACTCGAATGTCCTTTCCCACAGTAGCAACTGACTGGCAAATGCTCATCCTTCTGCATCCCTTGGACTGGAGATTCTTAGTGACAGCAGCTCTGCAGTTTATATTGCCATAAATAACAGTTGCTTTGGCCTCTTGTGATAGGAAAAAAAAAAAATTATGTCTTATGTAAGAGCCAGGCAGGGAAATAACATCAATGAGGGATTTCACTCTATATGTTGAACTAGAGGAATCCAGGATTAATGTACCGACCAAAAATATCTATCAAAAATGTCACATGTTTGTTTGCTCACTTCAAAGCCAGAATGCCTCTTTAGGTCTGTTTCTATAATGCTCCTGGAAGGCCTTGAAAACCAAATATCACAAGTATTCAAGTCTCTCATTTTGGTGAGAATGAAACATTTCCTCATTGAAGGCAGATGACACAAGTACCAGGTTTCTTTTTTATGGTTTTTTGGTTTGTTTTTGTATAAAAATGATAAACTCATTGTTTTATAAAAACTAAAATTAATATGGAAGTTTAAGATTTGCAACACACATTTTACCTAAAATAATTTACCTATTTATTGTCATACTAATCAAGCTACCAAAAAATATTTTATATAGCTAGAAAAAAGAGTAACAAAATTCATCTGGAAGAAAAAAAGGTACAGAATATTAAGGGAATTCAGGAAAAGAAATGCTATGGAAGGTGGCCTAGACATACCAGATTTTAAACTGTTTTATATAGCAGTAGTCATCAAAACTACTTGCTTCTGGGTGAAGAGTAGAGTGGTAGATAAATGGAATAGAATAGGTACTCAAGAGACAGAAGTCAATGACCACCTACTGTTTGTTAAACCCAAAGACCCCAACTACTGTAATTTTCAAACACTATAGACCATAGATTAATGAGTTTTAAAAGCAGAAACATTTTGAGGCATTTTCCTCATGTCAAAATATCAGATTTATGTGATCTGAGTACTTCTCAAATTTCTTGCCCTGTTTTTATTTTAAATGCTATTTGTGTAATCTAATTTCTTTGATAATTGAATAGAGATAAAAAAAGAAAATTCTACATAATCTAGGATCAACACACACACACACACACACACACACACACACACACACACTGTAGATCCAGCTTAACATCAGTATCATCATAAGGACTACCATCCATACATACTATGTATGTATGAAGCCAAGAGGCACCATAGGATGCTCACTTTTACTGGGTCTGGGGGCATTGTAATCATCTGGCTGAACACCTTTATTTTCAGATGAGTAAACTGGGGTCCAGAGAAGTGAAATGAATTGTCTAAAGTCAGAATAATACTACTGCACAGAGCCAGAAAATACACTCCCATTTTCTGTGTATAATTCTACTATTGATGTCTGTGTCAAAGTGTGAAACATTTGTAATGCAAAGTGGGTTCCTACTCACTTAAGTAAAGTTTTTTATCTTTAAGGAATAAGACCACAATCCAAATCAATACAAAAACCTGGAACAGGTTCCAACATTAATACATTTTTAAAAATTCTTTTAATTTACAAAATTGAAAATAAATTCACTAGATTTGACATGCAGTGAACCCTATTTTATATCGAGACTGAGAAAGCTACAGATTTTTTTTTTTAAATTCTGGGCTTTCTTCATACATACATACATATATATGTGACTGTGTGTATGTATATGTATATATGGATGTATATGTATATATACATATATATATTTTGAACATTTGATTTTAGAACTTTAAATTAGAGATTCTTTTCCTTCCTCCCTCATCACACATCCCCACTGGAAAGACAAGACATTCAATAAATCCCGTATGTGTGTACTTATGCAGAACATCTCCACAATGGACATATTGTGAAAGACTGACTATATTTCCCTCCTTCCTATTCCGCCCCACACTTGTTCTATTCTCTACTTTGTCCCTGCTCCTTTACAAAAGTGTATGCTTCTAACAACCCTCCCCCCCAAACAGCCCTCCTCTCCATGTACCCCCTCTCATCCCCTTGCCCCCCTACTCTCC